>APFE030353988.1:0-34365 GCA_000404065.3 Pinus taeda
TAGTGTGTAGGTTGAAGAAGAGCTTGTATGGCTTAAAACAGGCTCCAAGGCAGTGGTATCTAAAATTTGACAGGTTTATGTCTGAACAAGGTTATACTAGATGTCACTCTGATCATTTTGTTTATCTCAAAAGGCAAAATGATGGCAGCGATATTATATTGTTATTGTATGTAGAGGACATGCTTGTTGCATGTTCTAACATGTAGGAGATAAATGTGCTCAAAAGAAAATTGGAAAACTCATTTGCAATGAAGGATTTGGATGCTGCAAAACAAATCCTTGGTATGAGAATAACTAGAGACAGGAAGAATCGCAAATTAACATTGTATCAAAGTGAGTACATAGAAAAGGTGTTGAAAAGGTTTAATATGCAGAATGCAAAACCAGTTAGTATACCTTTGGCTAGCCATTTCAAATTAAGTAAGGAGGAGTGTCCCAAGATTCAGGAAGAAATGGCTCATATGTCTAAAATTCCATATGCATCAACAGTTGGAAGCTTAATGTATGCAATGGCCTGCACAAGGCTTGATATTGCATATGCAGTGGGAGTTGTAAGCAGGTACATGAAAAATCCAGGAAAAGAACATTGGATGATGGTGAAGTGGGTTCTCAGGTATTTGAGAGGTACCACAAATCAAGCATTATGCTTTGGTGGTTCAAACATTGCTCTACAGGGATATGTTGATGCAGATATGGCAGGTGACAAAGATAACAGGAGGAGAACTACAGGATATGTTTTTACTGTAGGTGGAACAACTGTCAGTTGGGTTTCAAAAATCAAAAGTGTTGTTGCACTTTCAACAACAGAAGCAGAGTATGTTGTTGCTACAGAGGCTAGTAAAGAAATGATTTGGTTACAAAGGTTTCTAGATGAATTGGGTAAGAAGCAGAAGTTGGGCAAGTTATACAGTGACGGCCAGAGTGCCATACATCTTGAAAAGAACTCTGCATTTCATTCCAAGACTAAACAGATACAGCTCAAGTACCATTTCATACGGTCAGCATTAGAAGATGGACAGTTAAAGCTGGAAAAGACACACACTAGCCAGAATCTTGCAGATATGTTAACAAAAGTTGTAACCAGGGAGAAATTGAGAATCTACTTAGTTTAAATTGGTCTTCAAGTATGATGAAGAAGATGAGAAACAACCAGGTCCAAAGTGGAGTCATTGTCTAGCAAATGAAGCAGCGATGGAGTTGCTATAATCAGTCTCCAAATGGGAGATTGTTGGGTGTGGAGCTTGATTATCTTATGCATTCAAAGGTTTCAGTCGGATGTATACCCCAAGAAGATTGTACACCCCTCCACGCAAGGGGGTGCGGGGGGGCTAATCCCCCCCGGCTGGGGGGTACGGGGGCCAACGCTCCCCTGGCGGGGGTTCGGGGACAGTGCCCCCGAAGCTAAAAATAGATGTAAAATTGTCTTGTAAAAGTCTAGTAATTTCTAGTCAATCTGGGCCGTTCATTAGGTGGATGATCTGATGGTAGAAGTTATGTTTAGTTTTTTTCCCTAGAAGGCAACCCCTCACTATATATGAGGGAATTGTATTGTGTCTATGTAGATCTATATTCTGAGTGAGGAAAAGGGAGGAGATTGAGAGAAAAGAGGGAGTTACAGTGGATCTGTTGTAGGTTGTATCTCTTCAGTTTGCTGGATAATATAATAAAAGAAGGACTGGCTGTTTCTCCGTGGACGTAGCCCAAACTGGGTGAACCACGTATATCTGTGTCTCTCTTGTTTTATGTGTTTTTTGTGTTTATATTTCTGCAATATTTTATGTGTTCCATTCATCTGTAACATATAATTTTCTAACACCAATTTTAGAACCTAGCATCCAGTGTTGTATAGAGGTATGCAATGATGGGCAGTGGCTTGCATATGAGCATGGAGATGCGTGGTTGCTTGATGTAGCATGTTGGTTTGCATTGAGCGACTCATATCACATCGAGTACACATGGGGAGAGCCAGATACAATGACATAGGTAGGATATGAGACAGTGCATGATGGTACAATAGTAGCACGGGGTATCCAATGGTTTACAACGATAAGTTGCAGGGTATAGTGCCAGGTTGAGGACTACAGGGATACTCGATGGGATGCAGGGGAATATGGTGATGCACAACGAGGTCTTGGAGGGTTTCCTCCAGGGAGACTTATGGACAGAGACAACAGGCATACCTTTGGGTGTACTTCACCTAGGATCGACGCGGACACAAATGAGCGATACTCGATGGTATCCATGGGGATTCACATGCATGTACCTCTTATACATCACTTATAGGCACAAACGATTTGAATGTTGTCCTTTGAAACTTTGGGCGTGAGAATTTGGGGACAAGGAGCTCACCCAAGATATTGGGATGGCACTCAATGCACTAGGGGAGAGAATTATCAGTGGCGTCATTGGGTCGGTGCATGAGTTGACAACCATAGGTTGGGGGATGAGGTGATCATCTATAGGAGTGGGATATCGTTCATCAGTGAGCCTGTGCTTGGGGAGTAGGTCACAAGGGAGACATGTGTAACTCTTTCCACAGGGCTTCTCAGGACCATGCATGAGTAGAGGATACCGTGTATAATTGAGGCAACTTTCCAGTATGTGTTCGACCTACGTACATTGTATTGGCACATTATCGATAGGGAAGATGGCGGACTTAGTAGTGATGGTTGGTAGGAGCGAGATGGGTCCACATACACTAAGTCAATTGCGAGTATCAGATACCCATATATTGGCGCCTTCAGGGGGTAGTTATTTGGCACATGTGGCTTCCAATAGTCATCAATACTACGCAGTGGCAGGCAAATGGTAGTTTAGCATGCATCAGATTAGTTCATGATATATGTGGCCTATATATCAATTTCATGCAGGGATTAGGGACAAGGAACAAACATATTCCAACAGTTGTTAGAGCTATGCCACAGTAGGTGTGGCTATGGGATCTAGGGATTGAGTTGATTGATAGGACACTCCATTTTATGATGAGTAGGTTCATGGGAGAGAGTGATCTAGTTCACCTTGGGTGTGACACATGGGAGATTGTTGAAAACTCCATTGTATGGCGAGGTAGATTTATCTTGTTGTTGATTAGGATTGAGATTGGCAGTGGATGGGTAGACATTGACATCATGGAGATGCCTGGGTAGGATAAGTTTGGCCTTCAAAGATATCCCACCATAAGGTTTTGGGAGGGGAGGATACAGTCTAATCATGATGGGATGTTCATCATAGTTAGAGTGGTGCAATGTTAGCATGGTGGCACCCTTCTGAGGCTAGCATGGGATACGGGTGTTAGGTTCCTATAACAATAGGTTTCATTTGTCATGATTGACTAGAGAAGTGCCAAATATGTTCATCCTTTCCATGCTGCAAAGGTTCCATATTTTGAAGAATTTCACTATGTACAGTTGCTTGACTCTTATCATGGTTCATGAATGGCCAAACAGCTTAATCTTTTCCAGGTTCATATTTCAATTTACTTGTCTTAGAATAGAGAATAAAGGTCTGTCCAAACAGTTCAAGCTTGGCAGATGAGTAGATAGGTAGAGAAGCAAAGGAGCCCAACTGTTTAATCTGGGCCCTTGGAAGAGATAAGGGTAGATTTAGATAGGATGGCAACCTAAAGAAAAGAAGAGAATCAGGGTTTGCTAGTTCAAATGCACCCAATGAAAATGAAGAAAAAATGTTAGGAGTAATAGGATGGGTAAGTAGTTTTGATGTTGCAGAAGCAGTTGCATGAGTGATCCTCTTTCTCAAAGATAATTCATCTCTTATGAATACCATAAATATCATGGCAAAGTGTGGTGATAAATCAGATGTTGCATGTCTAACTCCCCCTCATTCTTCTCCCATCAATCACTCACTAACCTCCCTCCAAGGACACTGAGATCTGCTCAGTACTCCTAGTTTACTTCATTTCATGAAAAAGAGTAAGTGAAAACTCTGTTTTTACTTAGGAAGAGAAGCCACATTTCTTGTGTAAAATATTGATTTTCTCCTAAAGCCTAAACTATTCAACTCTGCTACTAAAAACCCTCTCATTTCCCTAAGCCTAAGTTCCTAACTCTACAACTTAGCGCTTCCCTTCTAAACATATATTAACATACTAATCCTATTATATTAAATCCCTAGCAAAACCCCTTTCCCATATTATGTAAATACGTAAAACCCTAAGTTTCTAAAATATCCCTGCCCTCGGCTAAAGTTATGGCCATATTTTAATTTTTGTCGGGAGTTATTGGTCCATTCGAGGCCAACAACAACCCTCCATGCGCTCCATCGGGATTTGCTTAACATTTGGTTAAACAAATAACCAAAGCCGCCAACATAAACCATATAATAACCCCGATAACCAAAGTCTTATACCCCGCAAAACATATAAAAACGTTGATTTATGTGGTGGGACCCGCACCATAGCCACCCGGCAGCTTCATTCGCCACCCACCGTTCGATCATCACGTGCAAATCTGACGACTCTCGGCGATATAGGAACCCCTCCGATCACCGATCGATAGCGTCCGGGGGATGGGGCGGTATTGCTATTGTACAGAAGACAGATGCCAAATTCCTGGTGTGATCGGAGCCCCCCCTCCAATACCACCCTGGCCCAAAGGCGGTGCAGGGAATACCACTTACCACCCCGCTGCCTCCCTGTTGATGTCACCCTTGCATCATCAGCTGACGTCACACACACATGTCAGCGCCATGTCACTGCTGTGTCGCTTGCTTACATTGCCACCCCTTTGCTGCCACGTCACTGCAACGTCAACCTGCTACGCGGCAAGCATTCACGTCATGCTGACGTCACCCAATCAAAGCGCGCCAAAACCCGCCAAAATCAAATTTCTGTTAAAAAGGTGTAAAATGTCGGTTTTTTGTTCATTTTCCTTTGTTTCTTTGGCTCAACTTTTGCGTGCTTTTTCATGTTCAAAGCGACATTTCCACTACACAGTCCGCCACCTAGAGAAATCAACTCCACAGCTCGGCCCCTCAACTCAGTCTGCCACCTACATCTTGCACAGGGCATCCATTAAACAGGTATTTACCCAAGTTCTGCTCCTAAAACGCTGTGTTTTCCAGTTTCTTCTGCTAAGTCTCTAAAAACGCCGGAATTTGAGTTAAATTCGTCAAAATACCTGCAAAATTGCACACTATAACTACTATTGTTTCCCGTTTTGCCAAGAAATCCCGCAAACTCCATCTCCCCATGTAAATTCCGCCCACTGAGCTAAATACAAACCAATTTCATTGTGTAAATCCCGTAGAAAAGTCCACTGAGTTGTGGTTTTGCCTATTTTGCCCACATAAACCTGAATTACAGTTTCAAAATCACATACAATTGAATTATGAAGGCTCCAGTGGCCCTGAATGTTACTCCTCTCAATGCACCCCACAAGGAATTGGAATGGCTGCCTTTGGCCGATCGGGATTTTCAAATCCAAGACTTAGTTGGCGACAAAAACCATCTCCAAGCATTCTGTGAACTCAGGAACAGTTACCTAAACAAAAGTGATTTCTATGGGATATGGGAATCAAATTTACCCATGTACTGCCTCCCCTCTGTCAATGTTTTCCCTAAGATAATTCACCTCTGCTGTTTAAACTATGAACCAACCCAAAGGGCAGTCAAAACTCCATCTGGAACTACCCTCTTTCATATAGCTCCTGAGTCCATAAATCAAATGCTAAACTTCAAACCAACTCAGCTTCTGTTTCCTCTTACTATGAAATTATTGCTTGATGAAGGTCCCAAACTCCCCAACTCAAAGATAGCTCGAATTTCCCAAGTATTTATGAAACCAAATTGTCAGCCTACAGAGCCACCTCCTTTTCACTATGCATGGTTCAATGAAGTGGGTAAATTACTTGTTGATATGATATCTTATATTCTGGGGTTCAAGACAAGTGAATATGTTGATGAGGCTGTGTTAGTTTTGTTGTCCATATTCACTCCAGGGCAACCTCCTGCTGTCAAATACAACTATGCTAAATTCATTGCCAACAAGATCCATGACCAGCTCTTGAATCTAGACAGGGAGGGAGTCTTCAAGTACTCATCCTACATCTATCATCTGTTACTGTATTATCAGCCAGACAGTTTCCAATTTCCCATTAGAAAATTGGATTTTAAAGGAGAAAAGAGGTCTGTGATTTTTTGGACCTCAGTCTTTCATGAAGTCCACAACTCTCCTTACTCTTAGTGTGAGTTTATTGACATGTTTATATATCTAGCCTATTCCCTACTGAGGAGGGCTCCTCCTACTAGATTATCTTATGATATGCAGAAAATTCTACAGCTCTCCAAAAGCTACAAAATAGGTGACTGGTACTTATACCAGAATCACACTGAGATCAGGATATATGGCTGTGATTTGTGCTCCTACAAGCTGCCAAAATATGTGCCAATGAGACTGTTTGCCTTGGAATATTTCAGACAATTTATCAATTCAGATTTAACTCATTTTCATAGCACCAAGAAAAAGGCTCAGTTGAAATTGAGAGACCAGTTAGGCCCCTATGTCATGAACAAAAAAGAAGGATGGCAAGATGTTGATAAGATATTGGGTGAAAAATTCATATTAAAAAGAAGCTTTTGGTGGGTACCCTATGACCCAAATGGCTTTATGAATGCAAGAAAAATAAAATATAGGCTTTCAGCCTATGAACATTGCAAGATCCCTGAAATAGAACAATTTTCCAACCGAGATGAGTGGGTAGAAGGCACACTAATTGAACAGCTCACTGAGGAAAAGAAAATGGAACAAACTATGAAAAATCTTGAAAAGACTCTTGACCTAGATTCTTTTGAACAAGTGTCATTCAAAGTGCCACAACAAACCAGAGTAAGCACATCAACTGCTGGAACTTCACAGCAACCGGCCCAAGAAAGAACTATACCAACTGCTAGAACATCAAAGGGCAAAGAGGTGCTGGACTCAGAGCAACACATGATGACAGATTCACCAACAACATCAAAGGAACAGGCTCAAGGGCAAGCCCCTTCACTGCAGACAAAGGCACCTGAAGTACCAGCATTACAGACTCCTCCCAATGAGGAAAGAAGCAAGAAAAGGGAAAGAGAATAGACCACACCTGCAAGTGGATCAACGGAGCAGTCAGAGGCCAAAAGGCAAAGAGTAGATCCTCTACCTGAAGAGGAAATTGTTGAAGAAGTCACAGAGAGTCCAAGAGAGGAGAGGGAAACCAGCCAATAGACATCCACCAACTCTCACAGGCAGGAAATGGAGAGGCATCATAGTATGGAAGTTTCCTCCTCAAGGCCACAAAGTAAGCAGCGTTATGACATTAAAAGAACATTCATGGACATTAAGGCCCAGAATGAGCCATTAAGACTATAGCTTTATGATCAATTTCTCAAAATGACATCCTCCAAACAGCAAAGGCTAACGTTTGCATATGACATTAAGGAAGAAAAAATGATCTTAAGTCATTTTAGACGTAAAGTTCAACAACCACAGTTAGCAACTGACTATATAAGAACAAATCTAGAGGTCCTTGCCAAAGACATACACCCAATGGACCAGATTGAGCTGCACAAACAGATGGGTGAAATGGTTTACTCTACATTGGCAGATAAGGCAATGTTGGCCCACAAATTGCAGGATTCATTAAGCAATACATCTACCCAATTGGATTTGGAAAAAATATCTTCTTTAGCAAAATACAACAGAATAAAGACCTTAGAAGAAATTATTATTGAGCTGGGACATGATCCCAAGGATGCCAAGGGCATCAAAGCACTGATAAAGAAAAAGGAAGAAGATATTGATGCACTTAGGAAGCAATTGAAGCTGCTTGTTACTATGCACCCACAAACTACAGAACTTGCACAAGAAAATGCAGAAGAAGACATGATGGATTTGCTGATAAAGATGAATCAAAGGCTAACTGAAATGGAGCAAGAATTGGAGAAAGCATTACAAGCCAAGCAGGGAGAGTTGACTTCCCAGCCACCTGAAACAGCTCCAGCAGTTGCCACTGCCCCTCCCATAGTTGCAGCAACAATCCCTCCCACTATCCCAACATCAACAACAGGTACCTCAGCTTCAGCAGCAGCAACAACAACAACCCCAGATACTAGCATGAGCATGGAAGAGATGATGAAAGCAATAAAAGAATTAGAACTCCAAATGGCAGAGCTAAAGGAAGCCAAAGAAAAGCTGGCCAAGTTAGAGGTAAGCTATGATAAATCTAAAATAACTGTGGCAGAAAAAACCAGAGAGGTAAAGGCCTTGGAACATAGGGTAAAATCTTTGGAGAAAGATCTTGCTCTTCATAAACCTCTATCAGAAATCAAAACAATTTTGTGGACTAAAATTGGCCAGTCCATCACTGATCAATGGAGATCAATACAAACTATCTATGATCAAATTGAATTGATAGAAATAGCCCAAGTAGAGATTCAAAAGGCCAGAGCATCATTGGGAAACATGCCCGAACAGGCCAATAGACTAATTCATTTTTTGAATAATCATACCAAAGAACAACTAGCAGCTCTAGATATCAGGGACAGAACAGGTACAATTTTGACAGTTAAAAAGGTGCTAACCATGGGGAATTTTATACAGAATCTGGAGAGAAAATGTCAAGAAATGCAGATGGAAATAAATGCTTTTACAGAAAAGTTTACAGTCTTGCAGCAAAAGGGTCTACCCAGTTTGTTAACCAGCAATCAGAGACTGTTGACACATGAAAAATATGCTCACATGGTGAATACATATGTTGCCAATCAGATGACAGCATCATCAAGCACTTCAAAAGACATAGCACCTCCCTCTGGACAGAGCTTATATGACAAATTGGAAAATCTGTTCTATATTGAGCATGAAATAACACATCTTTTTGAAGTCCAGCCCAATTTCTACAGGGATACTGAAGCTGATGAAATGTTGATAAAGCTACAGAGGCACCAGTTGCCAACAGACCAATGGTGGCAGAGCATGTTGAGGTTTTACCAAGGTAGTTTTAGTTCTCTTTTTGATCATCTGCATTCAATCAAATTCAATGCACGTGCCACATATCATAAAAAATGAAAACAACAGGGGAAGGAAGTCACGCCGCAATGCATTAAAGCGGAATCAGGCACAGATGAAAGGGCCAGGGCAGCAACTCAGCAAAGCTAATAAAAGAAAGACTATCAGCCGACTCACTGGGTGTAAAAGTCAAACGTATCTGATCAATTAAAGCGGTTAGCACAGCATCAATTACTTCTACATTCATTTTTCCCTGTTTCCAATGGCATTTATTTCCTTGTAAAAGTAGATGGATGAAGTTATTGCGGGATATTTTTCCATAAGATATTTTGTAACTCTTTTTTGTATAAATACCTCCCCATGAGATGTATTCGAGGTTGGTGATAACTCTTCTGGACTGCGCTGTAACTCTGAGGAATTTTAATACAAAGGCTGTTGAAGTTCACTGTTGCTGCACCATTTGAATGTGGATTTGATGCTCTTGGTCATGCTACAGGATTCTTGTGTCTTTATATGGATCAATAAGTTTTCCTAACCTGTGTTTTCTATTTTCTGTGTCTGCAAACTTCATATATGTTTTCATAATCTTAGTAATGGAGAAAAAGAATAGCCTAGAATTTGTTTAAATACACTCTGTGTTCAATCTCTATTATTACTTATGTTTTCTGCAAAGTTGGCATAAACAATAATTCTTAGCTGCTCCTGTTTCCACTAATTCTTTCACTTTGAATATTAACAAGGAATTCTTTACCGCTCCTTGATAATACTCATGCATTTTCCCTCTGCCAACATGATGAAAGATTCTTAACTGCCCTTCACCCACTGGCTTTCATTCCATCTATTTCCAGATTATAAAATTGTTCCAAGATTGATTAACTGTAGTATTACCTTTCGCCAAAGAAAACACACTTAGCAGTTCATCCTCACAGACTCCATCTACCCAATGGAATAAATTGTTTAGAATTGCATCCCAGTTTTGTCTAAGATCACCATCCAAATTAAAAAAAAAACCCTGTACATCATAACTAGCCTAAAATACCTCAAAACAAAGCTAAACTTTAAAGAGAGAGCCCTATCTAGATGCAAATTGGCTAGAATCTGTGTCTAAAAGATTGGTCTGTGGTTACCTCGACCGTATCCCCTCCTTAGAATCTTCCTAGGGGACAACCTGAGTGATAACAACGGGTACAACAAGATTTGGTGATTCATCCACCCTTAGGGTGAGCTACTTTCTACAGGGGGACATCATTCAGATGTTCCATTGGAATCTGGTGATTTGTTGTTGACATGGGGATTGTCAGTGGTATGGCAGGCTATTCAACAACGAGGAGTGGTTCAGTGGAATATTTGGGACCCTGGCATTGGCTAGGCCAACATTTGGAGCAACAGGATATTGCTTGAGGACAAGCAATTTTTGGTGGGGAGGATTGTAATTTTGCCAATTTTTGTGGGTGCAAAATTCACTAAGGAGTTTTGCCAATTTTTGGTGATACTAAATAAAAAGGAGAAATATTATTTTGTGGGAGAAGAGTGGAAATTATTATTTTAATGAAGAATGAAGGCAAAGTAATATTTTATTTGTGGACGGTGGGGACCACCAAGGGAGAGGACTAGCAATTATAAATAGATCTTGGAGGCCTCTATTTGGTATCTTTGACATTTGCAAACAAACACTCATCTGTACGCTTTGTTGTTTAGCAAGTCTACCGATTGTTTAGCCACAAGTCTCTCACGTGGAAGATTCAACCTCTATTTTGGGGGACCATCTGTGCCCGCCTAGGGAGGCTGTTCTACATGAGTTTTTAGGAGTTCCAGGGTAGCAACACACATCAATAACCATCGAAGAGAGGGGAGTGCATATTTTTGGGTAGCCAAGAATCACGCAGAGGGAGTTTGAGACCAGTAGGGATCTCATTGCTTGTAAGGAGGTCAGGGAGTTGAGGTAGCAACATTGGACATGCATTTTTGTTGGAGCTTTCAGCTAGCTGAGCCAGTGTACTAGCAATTCACATTTCTGGGCAGAGGGATATCACAAAGGCCACTTCGTAGAATTTCATGGTGTTTGGGAACAATTGATCTGGGCCAAGAGTTCATCCAAGAAGTTAGGAGTTGGATAGTAGGGGTGAACCCAGCATTTTGGAGGAGTTTGCAGAGGGATTTGCAGGTAGTTTCCAGTAGGTCGAATTTCGCAGTCATAGCTGGGGTGAGGTTCCAAGGGGGTTGAAAAACAGAAGTAAAAAACAACCAAATTCCCTTATGGGTTTTGGCCGAGGGGTCTCGGGTTAAAAGCATATATATTTCTGGGTAGTTTTAGTGCACTTTCCATCCATTTGAAATTCAATAGTGCAGTCGTTTTCTGGGCAGCACAGTGCATATTGGTGTAGCAACTGGGCAGCCTTCAACTCAGTCATTTTCCTACCTAGGCTTGGTCCTACTTGTCCATTAAGACAAGCAAAGGTGAACCATTCCATTATCTATTGTATTTGACTTGCAGAAATATAATAAAATGGCTCAGAAGTTGTTCATTTGTAGTTTTTCTGTGGGTGCTTGATGAATATTTCGTTTTTGTATTTTGCTCGATAGAATATTTGTTGTTATCACTTGTATTTCATATTTAAGATCATTACACTAACTTTGTAAATTAACGATACAAGGGAAAAATTTTAGAGTTTACAAAGTAAGTTTAAAACATATGATTTATCAAATGGACAAACTTTCAAAATAAACTAGTTATCTTAAAGTTTTATCATACAAAATGTTTTATTAAACTTTTAAAAACATCTTAATTTGACCTATTATAGGATGTAAGTTTTGCACTAGTTGCAAAATTCCTAAGAGAACTTCCAACTTTTCTTCAATTAGAGTCAATCGTATTTTAAGCTCTTATCCTTCCAAAACTTGGTCAAGTTTGGAAGTTAACATTTCTCGGTGAGGAATCCTTGCCATGAATGTTTTTTCCATGGATGCGTCTACTTCAGGAAGCTTGTTGCGACTCATACCTATTCGACAGTCGGAATAAGAAACATTAATGAAGTCATATTTCAGGTGGTTTTATCCATTTTATAATTCTAATAATCCTATCGATAATCATAGTAGGTTACCTTATTAAATCAGTTCAAAGCATTTTTTTTAAGGGGAAATCCCCATGGTAGAAGCATTATATTACATCATGATTACAATATTTGAACAAATGTTGTGTCAATTACAATATCCGAACAAACGTTGTGTTAACTGACAATGACCCAACAAATTCCTAACAAACGTTGCATACAACAACCCAACATGTATAGGCGTGTTTAGAACCTGGGTGGGGAGGGCAATATTGCACCGTCCCAATCACCCGGGACAACAATTGTGGTTAGTATCACATATTAAGTTTTCACATGCGATTTGACATCCTGGGGTAACCGAATGTCTTTGATTTCTCTAATAACTCCATCGTCCAACCGAAGGCATCTAGTCTTTATTCAGGTTCTTTCATAACCAAACAACATTCCCAATTGAAGCTGAATGTTGTAGCCAGATTTGAACTCTAGGATTTTTCCTTTTAAATTTTTTTATCAATCTTCAAGTTAATTGAAATCAGTCGTATGCATAAAATCCTTTGCGAAATCTACGGATAATAAATCCAAAATTAACACAGTTGGGAGAATTGACTAGTTGAATTCTTTAAAAGATTAATTTTTTAAATAAAAGAAATTAAATCGCTAACATTGGATGGTGACTTATATTTTCCAATATGATCCAACAATCCTAATCATCATATCTAACTGTTGTCACGTGGTATCAAACGGCGATGTGCAAGGAAGTTAACGGGGTGGTTAGGACCTGAAATGATCTGAAAGATTAGCCTCGATCAGATCAACAATTATTGCATCATATCATGAATCAAGTAGCACGAGAGTTAAGTTGGGAAATCAACTCAACGCATCGAACGGTGGAAGTTGCTTCGAGTTAAATAAATGCCTTTCAAATAAATTACCATCTAGCCTAATAATTGCTGCCGGATTTTGACCGGAAAAATCCGCCGGAAAGGCTTTCAAAAAGTCGCGTTATAGACTACTGCAATTTAATTATTGTGTTTTTAACCTAATTTGAACCTTTCAGTCGATTGTTACAATAGAAAGATTACCAGTTTCACCCCCACAGTTCTGAAACAAGTGGGAGAATTAACTAATTTGACTTCTAAAAGAACAGGTAAGTCCCAAAACCCTATTGTTGCATGTTAATAGAAAAATTTAGCATTCCTATGAAGTTCCAAAGTAAAAAATGGTTTTTGAATGCCAAAACAAAGTTTTTATCAATACTTTGGTCCAAATTCACGATACCCATGTAGAAAATGTTTATATATAGAGTCTTAGAGCCAAGTTAGAACTAAATGCTAAACTTTAAAGGTTAGGTAGCTACATAATAAACACTGTATGCTAAGAGCAATTTTACTAGGTGTACATTTTGACCTTGATACATTTTGCTTTTGGTTGAACATTACAACCAATCCACTCAAAGCATTATCCATCCTTCAGATAGATGAGTTTTATTCAAGATATCCAAAGGAACCATAGTTAAAACGTTGAATTTACGTATGTTTGGGAATGATGAGTTCATCCTTTGGGATGAAAGTGAAAATTTAACTTTCTACAAGGCTTGGTTGAAAACCCTAATCAGATATCAAGGGTGGAATTACCTATGCCAACTAATCTACTCAAACCACTATTTTGGGTTATTATAACTATAATTTTTGGATGTTTGAGTGATTCTATGATGGATGAAGTCAACTTCATGTGCTTGAGAGAAATAGACAAATCCCAAGGAAATTATAATTAATTTCCCGAGTTATCTAGCTCAAAGTATTTATTTACACCTTAGTATAGTTCCAACCTTTGATTTATTCAAACATTGTTATACATATATTGTACATTTGGTCATGTTCTACTACCCTGAGTACTTCATAAACACATGACTATTGGCAGGGTAAAGGATATACATGGAAATGAAAATGAAATTGACAGGTGGTCTAAGATATTATAATTAGGGAAAACATTAAAGGGTTATGTCAAATATGTAGATTGTTTTTCATTTCAACTTTGGAATAAATTATTAAATAAAATCCCTAAAAGAATGCCAAGGGACTCCAGAAAGATTTTGTAGTTGACTAAAGAAACCAATATAGGAGACTGGTATTTGTTTGAATAATAATTTGTGATAAGGACTTATGGTTTTGAGGGTCAACCTTATCACCTTCCTAAATTTATTACACCTCAAATCTTTGACTTAGAGGTAGTGCGAAAGAGGTTGCATATTGATGAATTTCATTTTCTTTTAAAAAGTAAAGAAACGACAATAACATTGCCTTTTGAAATATTACATTTGATGATTAAATTGGATTGCATTGGAAATCATGGAAAATGATTTGATGTTGTATGGTTTGGGTTTCTTCTTGTAAGTATGATATGTTGCATATAACATATGCATTAAGGAAAAAAAGTAGGCTTATCAACTGATACACGTGTCTAATTCCAAAATGGAAAAATTGGCTAATATTGATAGGTGGCCTCAAAATAATGAAAAACCAGCTTGTGTCTAGGTGTTTAAGAAAGTTATAGCCGGAGCATAAAAAATGGAGGTAAACTTAGTTGAATCTCATGTAGCGGAAGAAACAAACCCAAATATTAGATGACTTCCAGATACTGCAAGAAAGACATCCTCTATATGTAACAACCCTCAACAAGAAGCATTTAAAAGAAAGGAAATTGAAATAGATCCAGATGATCCAAGTTGCATAGTTAAAGAAAAAATTGATGATGATGAGGATATTTCCTTCCAAAAGGTTAGTGAGGAACTATCTAAATAGGTACAAGATGTATTGAAGGACATGAAACCAGAAAAATCGTGTAGGTCTAGTTGTAATCATCGCCACTAATGTAAACATTGAGAAGTTGATGAAAGATAATGGTAAAGAGATAATGATGATTCCAAAGGGAGAAAAAGTTACAGAAGGAACTACATGTGAAGAAACGACTTCTAGTATTGCTCCCATGTTTTTTCCTACCACTGATTTCAATCAAAATAATTTCAATTTAATTATTGTCCAACCAGAAATTAAGGTTGGAACGGAGGTGATCAGTTCTAGAACCACTTCCATTAACCTTGATTTCAACCAAGTTCCTGATATAGAATATGGTTGATTGACACAAGCAAACAGGGGAAGTGATGGCTAAGAGATTAATGGAGTCTACTAATAATAATAAGAAGTTACAAACTATTTTGACTAGAGTCGAAGCATAGCTAAAGAACGTCAAAGTGGAAATTAAAAATAAACCAAACAAGATCAAGGACATGGGAAACAAAATAATCAGTTTATCAGGTTTTCCAAAGGATGGAATTGTCACCAAGAAACTGTTGGACAGAAAAGACAAAGAAATCAAATATTTAATGGTGGCTCTAAAAGCTTCTGATTATGAAGTGACAGATTTAGTTGAGGCATACCAATGAAAGAAGAAGAAAAAAAATCCTATAATAATTACAAAGAACATTAAATATAAGGGAAGATCAATTAAAAGACTTAAAGAATAAAACTACTAAATAGATTAAAGAATTTGAAGAAAGAGAGAACAAATATATGAGTAAAATATAGGAATATAAGACTATTGTTGATAGTGCACTCCAACAAGATGCCACATGAAATGTTGATCCAGATAAATTGAAATTCTTTGAAATTAAAATCACCGAATTTGAAGGAAAAATAGAAAACAAACAACAAGAAAGGGAACAACTTGAGCAGATTTGGACTAATGAAATAAAATAGAAGGATGAAGTTATTCAAGGAGTGCAGTTAATGTTGAAATTGAAAGAAAAATAAATACAGCCTTTGCATAGATATATAGAAAACATCACATTGGGAAGAGCCACTCATATTGAGGTCAAAAACAAAGTCTAAGAGATGATAAATGAAAGAACCCTTAAGATAAGGCCTTATGTGAATATCCTCCTACATTGTGAGACAATTATCATGTCCAATGCTAATATTGATATGAAGAACATAAATCCTATAACAGATGAAATACTAAAGGAAGTGGATTGGATAATTACTTGTCTAAATTCATTATATGAAGAAACTATTAAGGTCTTTGATTTACCCAGTAGAGATGATTGTATTCTGCCAGTCTCATCGGTTAAAGAGAATAAAATATTTATGTAAGAAATGAATAATGATATCTCCAAACCTTAAGAAAGACCAGGAAGATCATGGATGTCTTCCTACTGCACATGGAGAAGTTGTTTCAAGACAACAATTGGTAAATTATCTCTTTAGGTATTTTAATGTGTTGGCTTTCCTAAACAAAATGATTCAACAGTTACCCTCGGCTTCTTATCAGCTCCTATTTGAACTTCGTGTGACCTATTTAAAGCTCAAGAACCTACAATGGCCATCTCTAGCTAAATGGGATAAATTTATGAAGCTAAAGAGATGCCTCATTCATTAGAATATCCTTGCCCTACATAGGTTACTAAAATAGCCCCATCGCTGCAATCTATGATTGAAGAAATTACATAATCAGAGGACGAAGAGGAAGTTGTCGTGGCTTTTCGAAACTTAGAAGAATAAAAGTGTATATATTCCTCAAGCCTTGACAATTGATACCACTCCAAAGGGAAATACTAAAGTTCCCAAACAATATTTAAAAAAAAAAATTGTAAATAGTTTTATTTTTAGAATTATGCAATGTAATATTTTAGTTAAGAGACAATTATTCAAACAATTGTTAAAAAAATTGTTTATAAGCACTTTAATTACATTTTGAAGGGGTCAGATTTTTTGAGAAAGGAACTTATGTTGAAATTTGTGTAGCACACATAATGCGTTACTTTGATCAAATGACTATGTAATTTATTTATGCAATTTTGTTTTACAATGTTTCCTTCAGTGATTATGGTGTCTTTTATGTTGTTATATTAGTATATATGAGTGATTTAACATACTCACGTGATCAATTCATAACTCAACTAAAATATTACTTGATTTATTCCTCTTTATATATACATTAGTTGAAATGTTTGTACGCTGAAACATATTAATGCACGATGTTGAATGATTTCATTACACTTATTATTTGAAATATTATTACATACTAATGATATATGTCTTATTTGTATTTTTATGTTTTTCTTCTTAATCTTATTTCACTCTCTTTTTATCTATTTAGTGTATTTTTTGTTGGTCTAATTATAACATTCTTAACCTTTATTGCATATTTAGAATTTACTTTTGTGTCATTAATCGTTTATTTTATATAAGTTTCACTCATGGTAAAGCTTAATCGTTTACTATTTTCAAGATTCCTTTATTTATAATCTGGTCATATTTTTAAGTTCTCATAGAATATATATATAGGGAATACCCCCTGAAGTTGAAGAAGGCCACTCTTACAAGCTAAAGTGAGAGGATTATAAATCCTCATTGAATGTCCTTTTATATTGTTTATGTAGCTAAAACAATCTGAGAGACAATAATGAGATTTGATAGTTTTCCTATGACAAAAACTATTTTTGAGATCTTCCCTTCTTCAATCGGGCCTCTCAAACAAAGTTCCCTCACTGCTTTTGAGTAAATTGGCACAAATTTAATTGCTTGGAAGAGAAGGATATTGACACACACATTATTTAGCTTACCAAAGAAATCAAATTATATTATGGTTAAAGTTCTTTTTATCGATTTAGTCTTTCAAGGTAAGGTGTTTCTTGAAATTCATGGCTTAGGGACCTAGTTCTTAAAGTTTCAAGAGATGACTCCTTCTAAGGGTCCTCATTTCGTGCTTCCTCATTAATATCTTCAATATGGATGGTAGGCTGCTCTTTAGTCAGTGTCTTCCTGAATTTGAGCTAGATGTCATGACAATCCAAGGAAGATAAAGAGTAAGTTTGATTGGTTACAAGCCCAACAAATTGTGTTGGTTGAGCCAGCCTAACTTATTGGATTTAGCTATGTTATATGTAGGAAATTGTGGTCATGGATGGGAAAATGTGGATCCTTGCAATTGAGAAGAAGGAAGGAGCTACATAGGTGGTTGCATAGGGGCTTGTCAAGGGCCTCCATACATAATATTTCTCCATGCCTACTTCCAAAGCGACTTAGGGTGAGGAGGAGGAGCCATCTAGTGCTGAGATGGTATGCACCATTGCTCAAAGGAATACTGCATGGAAAGGCTAGTTAAATAAGAACCAGAACTTGGAGATGGATCTTAGATCATACTTTCTTGCTTTTGTGGCCATGGTCATTTTTTTTCCAACAAAACAAAGTTGTTCTATCTCTTCAACTTCTTAATAGAAATATTTTATTCCAAGTAGAAACAGGAAACTATTCATAGGATGCTCTTTGCTACATATGGCAAATTTTGATATGACCCAATGGGAATTCCTTTAGTGGATGTTTTCTTCTACATTTTTGTCAAAATACTGCTAATGCTAATCATACCTCCTCCTCTTTCTTATTTTCCTAGAAGGTATATAAGTGGGAGCTTACTGTATTAGTTTTGAAGTTCTCCAACAAGTTTCCAATTTCTTCTCTAGTGGCTCCTCTAACAATAGTCCAATTGATCTTATCCAACACATCTCAAGGTCTTCTGACAGTATTAGAGGTTCGTTGTGGATATTTCTAACAAAGTTCCACAATGTCATCAACATTTTTTCATGATATGTCTACTCCATTCATCATTTTGAGGAGTTCTATACTGTCATATCTGATCCCTCACAATAATGAGATACAAAGTGTATATGCATAAAACAATTCCTTGCCTTGATCTTTGTAAATTGTAGTGGAAACAATTGGGTCTATAATGGAGTGGGTTAAATAATAGTAAACAATACAAGACATGGATTGGCTAGAAACAACACTTCAACTAATTCAATAGCTAAATTGTTGAATGGGTCTATAATGGATTGGATTAAAGAATAGGAAACAATACAAAATGTGGAAAAAGAGGAATGTGGATTAAAACTTGCAAATAATCAAGAGGAAGATTATAGTCAACATATTTTATATTCAATAATATATACTTGTAGTAGCCTTTATAAGTCCTCTGTGAAGGAATGCTTTTCTCTCATAGATATTCTACCTCATATTTTGGACATTTCTCATAATGTTTTGTTGGATAATCACCTTTTACATGTATCATCATGGATACTAATGCAACTATACCAATTTTCTAATATAGATATATTTGTTCTTGTTAAAAGAATACCACTCCACTAATATACCTCATAATAATACCTCTTCATTAATATAGTGGCGAGCCATTACTGCTGTTGGGTGTAGTTTTTAAGCATATCTTAGACACCTCTTTCCCCATTTTGGATCATTCTCTCTCTATAAACCTATGAACTTGTTGAGGGTGCTGGATTCGCCAACATGTAAGGGGATCTCCCTGGTAAGAAGTCCCAATCAGACCTCAAACCATTTGGTGTGGGAGTCCCAGTAGTGGGTCGTATGGTAATGCCTTGACCGCGATGTCGCACAGAGGCAAGTAAGATAACTCTATCAGTAGCAAGGGTGTGACTGTTGCAGTGAGTCAAGGAAGGTGTATGAGAGGTTCTAACACAAGTGGGTTGAAATGAGGGTGAAGGTGAGTTCCAGGTTGAAAGGGATAAATCCCAACTCAGCTTGGAACACACAACACACGACATACCCAGCTTCCAGTGGAGGAGTCCACTCGGATGCAATAGTCACAACATACAAAGTAAGATAATACATACAACACTCATAAATCAGTCTGAATGAGTGCAACGATTGTTACAGCAAGGTTCATGTGAAAGGTCTGTCTGATGTCCAGTAGAGCAGTCGACATGAACATGACAACATTATCAACATATACAACACATTTCCATTAATAGATTAAGAATTATAACAAATGAATTAGTTCAGATGTAGAACACATGTTAAAGCAACATGCATTACAAGTGTTAAAGATCAGTCTTACAACAGATACAATACATGTGTGAAAACTTGTTGGCTCTTATTATATAAAGAAGTGTAAGTTCCAATCATACAATACATCCATGTAAACCCGCTAGCCCCAACATTGAAACGTTACAACCACATCTACCTTCTTCTCAAAAGAGATGAACTAGCTCCATGCAATGGAGGAGCCAAGGAGCATTATAGTACTATCCAAGCTCTTTCCAAGATAGTCTTATCAAAAGCTTGGCTGACCAAAAGCCTCTATAATGAGTTATGAGGGACTATCTATAGCAAAGGGTGGGGTGACCCTTGACATTCCCTTTTGTGATAGTTCAAATACCCTCATGACTCTTCACCTACTCTATGACTGTTACATCCAACTATTGACACTTGACTTACACTTGACATGACTCAACATTACAATGCACATGTACTCATGTGAGACAACATGGCTTGAGCAAGCCTTGCAAGACATCACTGACACTCAGTCCGCCATGATGAGACCTACTCTTTGACATGCTTGTGATGGTAAAGGTGATGATTTGATGCCAAGCTTGGTCATCTGTGATGGTGTGTATGCACTTCATGCTGACATCTTTCTAAAACAAACTCTTGCCTCCATTGTAACCATTGTATTGGTTCGGCCCTTTCATCCAATTCATCTGCTAACATGCGCATGGTCTTCTTGGGTGCGATTGAACCAACAACACACTGATGCATAGTGTCTGTGTTGATCTTCAAGTGTGTGCTGGTGGTCATGCACATCAACTTGCCGAAGTATCTGTTCAGCTCTAGTTGGACTTGCTTCTTTTCTTCACCTTGGTGAGTGTGTTGAATACATTGGATTTCATGTGTGCACACAATAACATGCATGCTGTTGAATCCCTTGCATGCGATCAACAACACTTCTCACCATGTCTGCTCCGTGTCAACTGCTGGATGGATCTTTAACTTATACAGGTGTAGTTTCATCCATGAGTGAACGTTGTGCCCACTAATGTTCCTATTCCTGTTGCAACTCATTCGTTTATCTACGCAGCTTCATGTTCTTCTTGAGTTGTTGCTTCAGCACATGCAACTCCTTCTCGATTCCATTCTCTATCTTCGCATGATCTTCATGTCGCGTCGTTACCTCATAGCCTGAGTCTCCAAAGTTGCTTTCTTTATTAGTGGGTTTTCTTGATCTTGCAACTTTGTTCCACCTTTGTGTTGTCAACAACCTTCCTCTTGCATTCATTGCACCCGCTGCATTCGGTATGTTGCCTTCAACTGTAGTTCATGGTGCTGCTTGTTGTGATATCTTGATGTTCTTATATATGAACAAATTGACATCTTCGTGAGTAGGCAAGCTCATAGAAATTTTATCAACTGCATCTCCAGGTGTGATCTAAACAGTGTCTTCGACTTTTCTCTCTTGGAAACCATTGTACCTGCACTGCTGAGAGGCAGATGAACACCTGCAATAGCTGGAGACATGGAAACACTGATGGCAAGCAATTTGTCATTCAAAAACCAAAATGAACTTGAGAACTAACTTGCAACATACCTGTGTGACTGATCCTGAAGGTTGCGCAATTTCGGCCTGGAGGTCGGGAGATCGACTGCCAAGACTGCGCAAGGCATAGTCTGGGCTGCTGGGAGACTAATTGACTGCTGGAATTGCGCAATGTGTAGTCCAGTCTAGTTGCCGACTGTTGGAATTATGCAATGCACAATCTCAGTTGGCAATGGTTGCAGGCTCAGTGACTGCATTACGCAATTTTCTTGGCCAACAATCACTATTCATCAGGATTGCGTAAAGCAAGCCTAGGGAATAACTGCTGGGTAGAAATGCACATTTCTGGAGAGGAAGGCAGAGCCTTCCCTCAGGATTGCGCAATGATGTCTTGGGGAGTCTCTTGGTGGGGCAGAGTTCGGGCCGAGGTTGGCCAGACTTGTTGACGTGAAACTACAAGTGAATGTGAGTGCGTATGCATGATGATACTAAGTGTAAGCATAAGTGAACGATCATGCATGAAAATGGTGAATGACAGATTCAGAAAATGGAACAACATGCATGTGGGTGAGGCGAGTCGCCGAATCGACGACTGTTCGTGAAAAACAGTTTCATGCATGCGACAACAATGAAATGTTGACAAAAACTGAAACGGTGCTAGGACAAGCTAATATACATGTAAATGACAACAAGTGTTCAAATAAATCAAGCAAAAAATACTCATACAAGCAAAAACACAAAAAGTGACAGAAATTCAACACAAGGCATGGGAAGTGGGCTTACCCAAAAACAGCTGAGCTGAATGCGATGTCTACACCTAGATGTGATGTGGGATGTCAGAGATGCAAGGTTGATGTTAGGAATGAGCTCTGCAACATATGGTTGATGAGTTTTGATAACATCGAGGTTCTGACGCGCATGCCACAAATCTAGAGAAAGCGAAACTTGGTGGGAGGTTTCTGAAATGATCCCTGCATGTAACCTCCAACTGCTAAACATAGGTCCCTGAAACAAGGGATGCCTTTGCTTGCTACCTTGGGAGAAGCAACCAATGCATGCGAGTTTGTTTTGCTCGGTCCTGGAGGGAACCGATCAACTCAACTGTATATGCAAGAGGTTATTCGACTACTTGAAGGAAATGCACATTTCTTATTGGGATCTAGGTTGACTACCTAGGAGATTTGCACAATTTCTGGGCAGAGTAGTTGACTGTTGCCCAAATTTACGCAAATTCTGGGCTAAGCAGCCCTGCTGGGGAAATTGTGCAATTCCTGCTGGGAGTGTTGATAGGCAGGATTGTGCAATCCTAGAGCTCAGCAGGCTACTATACAAGATTGCACAATTTTCCAGGGAAAGCTCCTCATCCTATAGCTGGACCAAGTCCGGGTGAACAACCTGTGAGGGGAATGAATCAAGCTGTAATCGACAGGCTGCATTTGTGCAAGAAAAACACTGAAGCTGGTGAACTTGACGAAGCAAGGCAAGCTACTGTGAAGGTTGGAAGGGAGGCTCCAAATTTAAGCTAAGGCAAAATTTTGGAGGGCGGTTATAGCCGCTACAACACCTGGCGACACACTGGTAGAACTCCAGCTCTCTGAATGGACCTAGTTTGTGAAACACAAGTCTAACACCTCCAGAAGTATTGTTTAGTTCTCAAATCCTCTTAGTTTCCGCACTAGCTTAATTGTAAGATGTAGCATTTGTGAAGCTCTTAGTCGATTGAAACACATTCCAAGCCAAGGCAACACAGTTGTTTTGATTGGGGTTGAGGGGTATATTGATGCACAAGTAGTATAGTTGTCAAAGTCTTAGTTTCATCTATGGTGTTGCCCCACTACCAGCAGGCCTGGACAGTACCCCGATGGAGTCACATAGGAACACAAGCATGGCCCTACTGCCAGCGAGCCTGGTTAGTACCCCGACGAAGTTACTTGCATCACCTCCCTGCACAGGAAGCCTTTCTCTTCTTTTGCCTTATTCATTTTTCATTTTTAATTTTTTCACTTTCCTTTTTTCATTTTTTAACTGTGCATAACACTTATTCATTTCATAGGGGGAAGAGGGATCTCGACTTACTGAGAGTAGAAGAGGTTGTTCCTGCAGAGAAGTAGTTTATTATACCTCTGACGTGCATGTTAAGGTTTTCCCCCTCACCTTACTTTACTTGACTGAGATGACAAGGGTTAACCCAAAAACAACCATCTAGAGTAGGTGACACTAGTTAGCACACAAGCATTGTGTTTTCACTAAGGTTCACTTTGAACAATACATATTTTCCATCGATGTATCATGGACTGAAAGTAACAAGTTCTTCATACAAAGGCAAGATGACAGATAACCAAGTAGTGATAGCAGCACATGGCCTCTTGTACTTTACCCAACTTGCTTCAAGATTCATACATGGTTTCATGTGAAACTATCCTATGAAACGAAACAAACGAACTAACAAACAACAAAGCAAAGAAAAAGCAGAAACAAAAGCAAAAGAAAAGCAAGTAAGAAAACAAGCAAGCAAGCAAACAAACAAACAAAGCACGTAAGGAAACAAGCATGCAAGCAAACAACTCAAAAGAAAACACTACTCCTACTCCTAAGCTAACAGTGCATGGGTCATCTCACATCAAGTGATACTTCCAATGTAGCCACCAGCGCATTGGTTGACTCATGTTGGTGAAGGCATGGTTCGTGAACAAGATAGTTGTGCAAACCAACAAACAAAAAAGATATAACAATAAAGAAAAACACACTCCAAACTTACAAGTGACCATAGAACAAAGATGAGTGAAAGTGCATGACATGCATTCTATGGTGTTGCCATGATGTTGTGCTACACCACGTGCAGATGTTGAGTGTATGCATTCTCTTGACTGTGACATGCAAGAAAACGTGAGAAAGGTAAACCACTTGTGTTGTGCATGTGTGCTTGCTGTGTAAGATTCCTCCAATGCATGAGCGATGGGATCGTGTAGTTCGAGTGGAGGAAGCGTAATCTAGGTGTTTGACTAATCTTCTATGCAAAGCGGAGAGTGATGAGGAGCCTTTAGTGTTTCAAAAATTTCTTGATCGGAAGTGACACCAACCTCAGAGCAAGGGTTTGACATAACCATCAACTCTGGCTGAAGTGCCTCGACAGTTTGGGGGGTTTTGACTTCATTGACAGATAGATCATTGTAGACCAGTGTCTTGGATCGATTAACAACAGTTGAATCAACATTGTGATCAGATGAGGAAGTGAATAAATCATGACAACCAAAATCATAAAATTCAAGATGTTTGTTGGCATCCTCATGATTTTTTTAGAGGGGTAGATGAAAAGCAAAGATGTTCACCCTCTGTGTTTTCAAGAAAGATAGATGACAGATTGGATGGATGTTCCAAGGAAGATGTGTCCTCTCTACACTGTAATGACAGACTGACATCCAACGTGTCCTATGAATGATCGGAAGTAGAAGCGTTCGGAAATGAGTTTTCACAGGGGAAATCAGTAGTGGAAGAATCACAAGGGATGTTAGGATGAAGTGGATGAGGTGCAGCTGGAAGGGAGTCATCCTTCACTGCGGGCTCTTCTTTAGATTCCTGCACACACTCATCATGAATGATGGCACATGTTGGTTGCATAACACCAACTCCGTCGACATCTTGATCCTCGTTCACTACAGGTGAGGAATTTGGAATGGGAGAACACAAGATAGTACAATCTGGAGGATCAACAAAATGTGAGGATGGAGGTCGAGGGAAAGAGTTCACGTGACAACCAACAATATTTCTAGCTAAATCTATGCAAATCTCAAGAGAAAGTGGGTGGGAGAGTGTGACAGTTCAACCGAGATGTGTGCATGATCTCTTGCATCACTCCGCAGTGGTGGAGCTATTGGATGAGATGAAGGCAGAGAGTCACTTGTGACAACAACTGTGTCTGCCTATGATTGTGCAACTCCATCACCAAAGTGTGCTGAGCGGGGTTCAGATACATGAAGAAGATACTCAAATCTTCCATCAAGAAATTCCCAATCAATATCATCTTTCGAGAATCGTTATGCAAGATTACAAAAGCGTGTGAAACAGTTCAACAGATTCATTGGGTGCTTTTCATAATTTCATAATTTTGTGTTGAGTGCTTTACGGTCATAGTGATTGAAATCACATATTATATCTGCAACCAAATGAGCAAGAGAATGAATAGATTTTTCAAGCAGTGTAGCACATCATTGCATTGGGTTCCCTCAAAGCATGGAGATGAACAATGCGCAACTCATGTATTCCTCAAAGAATCCATATCTTTCACATGATCCTACAACGCCAACTGCGTGCCTTACCAAGGTTACATAGCCTCCACCATCAAATGTTTTATGAGACAAGTTATCCAAGAGTCTTTTCGAGATGATGAAATCATTTCCATAAGACATACATTCTGGAAGAGAAACTCGGTAGTGAGTCATGATAGATATGTAGATATTCAAAACAAATGTGAGGACTCAGCTTGTCATTTGGCCCTCCTTCTAGTGCCAAAATGTTGATGGTGCTAGACCCGCCATCATGTAAGCGGATCTCCCCAGTAAGAAGTCCCAATTAGACCTCAAACTGTTTGGTGTAGGAGCCAATCGTGGGTCATATGGTAATGCCTTGATCGCGATGTCACATAGAGGCAAGTAAGATAACTCTGTCAGTAGCAAGGGTATGACCGTTGCAGTGAGTTAAGGAAGGTGTACGAGAGGTTCTAACACAGGTGGGTTGAGATGAGGATGAAGGTGAGTTCCAGGTTGAAAGGGATCAGTCCCAACTCGGCTAGGAACACACAACACATAGGACATACACAGTTTCTAGCGGAGTATTCCACTCGGATGCAGTAGTCACAACATACAAGGTAAGATAATACATACAACACTCATGGATCAGTCTGAATGAGTGCAATGATTGTTACAGCAAGGTTCATGTGAAAGGTTTCTCTCGTTTCCGACAAAGCAGTCGACACAGACGGGATAACATTAACAACATATACAATACATTTCCATTAATAGATTAAGCATTACCACAAATGAATCAGTTCAGATGTAGAACACATGTTAAAGCAATATGCATTACAAGTGTTAAAGATCTCAGTCTTACAACACATACAATACATGTGTGAAAACGTGTTGGCTCTTATTATATAAAGAAGTGTAAGTTCCAATCATACAATACATCCATGTAAACCTACTAGCCCCAACAGTGGAACATTACAACCACATCAGCCTTCTCCTCCAAAGAGATGAACTAGCTCCGTGTAGTGGAGAAGCCAAGGCGCATTACAATACTATCCAATCTCTTTCCAAGATAGTCTTATTAGAAGCTTGGCTGACCAAAAGTCTCTACAATGAGTTATGAGGGACTATTTATAGCAAAGGGTGGGGTGACCCTTGATATTCCCCTTTGTGACAGTTCAACTACCTTCATGACTATTCACCCACTCTATGACTGTTACATCCAACTATTGACACTTGACTTACACTTGACATGACTCAACATTACAATGCACATGTACTCATGTGAGACAACATGGCTTGAGAAAGCCTTTGCATGACATCATTGACACTCAATCCGCTGTGATGAGACCAACTCTTTGACATGCTTGTGATGGTGAAGGTGGTGAACTGATGCCAAGCTTGGTCATCTGTGATGGTGTGTATGCACCTTATAGTGACATCTTGCTAAAACGAACTCTTGCCTCCATAACAACCGGTGCATTAGTTCGGCCCCTTCATCCAAATCGTCTTCTAACATGCGCATGGTCTTCTTGGGTGCGCCTAAACCCGCAACACAATGATGCATAGTGTCTGTGCTGATCTTCAAGTGTGTGTTGGTGGACATGCACATCAACTTTCCGAAGTACCTGTTCAGCTCTAGTTGGACTTGCTTCTTGTCTTTGCCTTGGTGAGTGTGTTGGATGGGTTGGATTGCATGCATGCACATAATAACATTCATGTTATTGAATCCCTTGCATGCGATCAACAATACTGCTCACCATGTCTGCTCCGTGTCAGCTACTGGGATGGATCTTTAACTTATATGGGTACAATTTCATCCATGAGTGAACATTGTGCCCACTGTTCCTATTCCTACTGCAGCTCATTTGTCTATCTATGCAACTTCATGTTCTTCCTGAGTTGCTGCTTCAACACATGCAACTCATTATCTGTTCCATTCTCTATCTTCGCGCGATCTTCATGTCGTGCCATCACCTCATAGCCTGAGTCTCCAAAGTTGCTTTCATTATTAGTGGATTTGCGTGATCTTGCAACTTTTTTTTGCCTCTGTGTTGTCAACAACCTTCCTCTTGCATCCATTGCATCTGTTACATTCAGTATGATGCCTTCAGCTACTATTCATGACGCTGCTTGTTGTGATATCCTGATGTTCTTGTCTACGAACAACTTGACATCTTCATGAGTAGGCAAGCTCATATACTTTTGATCAACTGCATCTCCAGGTGTGCTCTGAACAGTGTCTTCGACTTTGCTCTCTTGGAAACCATTGTACCTGCACTGCTGAGAGGTAGATGAACACTTGCAATTCCTGGAGACATGGCAACACTCATGACAAGAAATATGTCAGTCGAAAACCAAAATGAACTTGAGAACTAACTTGCAACATACCTATGTGATTGATCATGAAGGTTACACAATTTCGACTGGGAGGTCGAGAGACCAACTACCAAGACTACACAAGGCACAATCAGGGCTATTGGGAGACTGATTGACTACTAGAACTACACAATGAACAGTCTAGTCTGGTTGCTGACTGTTGGAATTGTGCAATGCGCAATCTCAATTGGCAATGGTTGCAGGCTCAGTGACTGCATTACGTAATTTTCTTGGCCAGTAGTCACTGGCCCTCAGGATTCTGCAAAGCAACCCTGGGGAACACTTGTTGGGAAAATATGTGCATTTCTGGAGATGAAGGCAACGCCTTCTATCTCAGGATTGCACAATGATGTCTTGGTGAGGCTCTTGGTGGGGTAGAGTCTAAGCCGAGTTTGTCCAGACTCGCTGACAAGAAAATGCAAGTAAATGTGAGTGCGAGTGCATGTTGATACTAAGTGTAAGCATAAGTGGATGATCATGCATGCAAATGGTGAATGAAAAAATCAGAAAGAGGAACAACATGCATGTGGGTGAGGCGAGTCACCAAATCGACGACCATTCGCGAAAAATAGTTTCAGGCATGCGACAACAGTGAGATGTTGACGAAAACTGAAATGGTTCTTGGACAAGCTAATATATATGTAAACGACATCAAGTTTTCAAATAAATCAAACACAAAATACTCATACAAGAGAAAACACAAAAAGTGACAGAAATGAAACACAGGCATGAGAAGCAGGCTTACCCCAAAACAGCTGAGCTGAATGTGCCAACTACACCTAGATGTGATGTGGGATGTCAAAGTTGCAAGGTTGTTGTGAGGAATGAACTTTGCAACGTACAATTGATGAGTTTTGATAACATCAAGGTAGTGACGCGCATGCCACAAATATAGGGAAAGCGACACTTGGTGGGAGGTTTTTGAAATGATCCTTGCATGTAACCTCCAACTGCTAAACATAGATCCCTGAAACAAGGGATGCCTTTGCATGCTACCTTGGGAGAAGTAGCCCATGCATGCGAGTCTGTTTTTCCTGGTCCCAGAGGGAACTGATCAACTCAGCTGCACATGCAAGAGGTTGTTTGACTGCTTGAAGGAAATGCACATATCTCACTGGGAGCTGGGATGACTGCCCAAGAGATTTGCAGAATTTCCAGGCAAATCAACTGACTGCTGCCTAGATTTGCCCAAATTATGGGCTGAGCAGCCTTGCTAAGGAAAATTGTGCAATTCCTGTTGGGAGTGTTGACTGGCAAGATTGCACAATCTTGGAGCTCAGCAGGATGCCACATAGGATTGCATAGTTTCTAGAGGAAAGTCTGGTTTCCCTCAAGAAATGCGCAATTTTCTAGGGGAAGCTACTCAGCCTGCAACTATACCAATTCCAGGTGAACAACCTATGAGGGGAATGCATCAAGCTGTGATCGACAAGCTGCCTTTGTGAAAACAAAACAATGAAGCTGGTGAACTTCATGAAGTGGGGAAAAATGCTATGAAGGTTGGAAGGGAGGCTCCAAAATGAAGTTAAGGCAAAATTTTGGAGGGTGGTTGTAGCCGCTACAACAAAACTTTATGTCCCAATTACCATTTTCCCTGGTTATAAGAGAAATCCCTTCTCAATATATTATTTTGCCATCTTTCATTAAATATCAAATGAAGTGATGTCTTTCTAAGATGGCTAACCAAGGTAATTGTGGGAGAAGTTTTCTGGTATTTTTTCCTTCAGGTGTTGCCTACAACTAAGGACTAAGGATGAGCAATTGTTGCTATCACTCATTGTTACACTTCGAGGATTTGTTGTTACAGTACGAAGTTTTGCTGTTACACCTTGAGTTGTTGTTACATCTCGAGTTGTTGTTACACCTCGAGTTGTTGTTACCTCACAACTGCCAAAGACCGTGGTTGCTGTCTTCAAAGACAGTTTTCAAGAATCATGAATTGTCTATGGACGGTCAAAGGGTCTCAATGGTTATGATTGTGGAGATATTGTAACTTGAATTGGTCTTTTATTGGAAAATTGTTTGTAACACATTCTATTTTTCTCTTAATATCGATCAACATGAGAATCATGAGATTCTCATGACTGATATGTTCCCTAATTTTCGGGGCTTGTAAACTTTATAAAAAGGCTTGGCTCCATGAAAAGGGAACGAAAACACATGAAAAACATTGACATTTTGATCTTGTAATTTCCAGTTATTTTTAATACAAAAAACTTCTTGTGATGTTCATACATATTTCATGTTGAGTTTTTAACTAGTTTCAATTTCATCCTTGCGCCCTGCTACGGAGGAAGGGCCCTCCTCTTTAGCAGAAATTGCAGTGATAGTAAACTAGCCATTTGGTTTATCTTTCTTTTAAGTGTGATTCATTAATGTCGTTGTATGATTTGTGGTACTGATGCACTTCTGTTTTTAGATTCATTATATGTTGTTACACAATATTGGTTAGAACTATAATATTTATTCAACTGGTACAATTTTTCTAACGATGTGTGGTGCGCCTGTTCTTTGAGAAAAACATGAAGTGTGATGAGTGAATTTCATTCTTGTAGAATGTATTTTTAATTTCCGCATGAGTGCTTTAAGTTCTCTAATTGTGTTCAACGACGTGTTCTTTCATTTATTTCCCTGGTTATTATGTATCGTCATAGATAGTGCAGACACCTTTGAAATAAAAAGACCTACCCTAGTTGACAATTAAATGCTTGCGGTTCAGTCAAATTAAATAGTGATTAAACTGACTCAACATTTTGGTGCCGTTGCTGGGGAAGGTAGTTGACAATACAATCAACCAGTGTGTTTTGTTAGTATAGTGTTTCTAGTGCACAAGTGTTGGGCGGTAAGACGAGAGGTAAGAACCTGTGCATCGCTCTAAAATACCTGAGGGGGCTCACCACTGTGATCATTAGAACACTTAGGGTGTGTTAACTTTTGAATTTCTTTTTTTTAGAAGTGTCCTCAGTCTTACAAATGTTGGGCAGTAAGACGAGAGGTAAGAACCTACACATCGCTCTAACATACTTGAGCAGGCTCACCACTGTAACGACTGAGGCACTTAGAGTGTGAAATTACACATAGGGTTCATGTGTAGAGTGTATGAATACAAGAGACACAGAACACAATAACTCTAATAAACCTACAGGAAAAACAAGTCATAAAAGGAACAAGAAAAGCATAGATTTAGGGAGGAAAACATTCATTTAGGAATTAATTTAAAAAGCATAGAGAGAAAATTCAAATTCACAGAAGGATACAAGAAAAATAGGACCACAGAAAGATGTTACTCCCATTTTAAGGTTAGAAGCATATGGTTCCTTTGTCTTAGGACCTCATCACCCTCAAACTAGTATATATACTCCTGAGACTATAGATTCAATTTGAGAACAACACGGAGAAACTAGTGGCTAGGACTTTGGGTCTGAAGGCCAATGGGAAACTAGAGGGGAGAACTTAGAGCTAGAACTGGAAAAACATTCTTTTACTTATCAATGCCTAGATTCAAGCAGTGATGTGAAACAACTAACCCCAGAGCAACCCATACAATCATCATCTTTGGGAGAGGACTCATCAAAACAAGAAATAGGGGAATCTACAATGGAAGGAAATAACATCAATAACAATGATAATACAAGGGATTATGCCACTATTACCACCTTTGAATTACCAATAAGCGATATAAGGGGCGAAGCTCCCATGAAAAGCATTCCCTTATGAACTCTTCCATCTTTTCAAGGAATGACTGAAGAAGACCCTGATACATTCTTGTTTGAATTTGATGTCCTGTGTAGGAGCTATGATTACACATTGGATGCTTAGAAGCTGAAATTGTTCCCTGCTACTCTAAAGAGAGAAACATTGACATGGTTCATGGGACTAGTCTCTACTACTATTCGAACATGGGGGGAGATAAAAATTATCTTTCTGTCAAAATATCAGGACTATTGTCAGACCAAGGACTTGGATGAAATATTTGGGATGACACAAAAAGAAGAAGAAATCTTGGAGGATTATGTGGAGCGATTCCACTATAATCTACAGAGATATAAACATAGTGATTTGGATCCATAGATCTTGAAAACTATATTCATATGGGGAATGAAAGATGACTTCTTGGATACATTGAATCTACTGAGGAAGGGAGACATATCTCAAGAATCATTTGATGAAATAAAAAAACTATGTTTGAGATGCTCGAGAGGATCATCACAAGGAAGAATCATGACACGGGACGCCTATGTTCGAATACAAAAATCTGTAAATGGAGGTATGACCAGAGCCGAGATTGAGAACTTGTTCGAGAATCTTAAAACTGACCTCCTCAGTGCTTTATCTGCCCAACTGATAACTACACAAGTAAAAAATGCACTGGATGAAGCCGAGAAGGCTTTGGATATATTCTGCTTGAAATGTAAGGATAAATATTCCTTGAGGGATTGTAAAGTCGAAAGCACCAACTTCTGCAACATTTGTGATTTGGAGCATTTTACATGCTATTGTCCAGAGCTTCCTAGACTAAAATAAGTGCTTAAAGAATCAAGTGAGGAAGTCTAGTCCTCCTACTTCATCGGGTCTAGGAAGCCCTAGCAGCCACAACCACCAAGTATGCCTCAATATTTTTCTTTTAATCCATGGAATGTTGGCATTATGATATAGGTGTTGTCCTTGATGGAAACTCACTCAGAGGTATGATACAGGTGGTGGCAACTCAATTAGATGACAAATCATAGTACAACAGGTCAAGAGAGAGGTATACGCAGGTTAGCCTTGATGAAAGTGCGTATACACGCGGATAAGCAGAACAAAAGGTGCGTATACGTACACATGAAGGTTCACAGAAGGAAAGGCGCGTACATGTTGGAAAACTAATTTTTGGTCCGTGGTATTTGGTCCATGGTATTTTGGTATTGGTCCATGGTATTGACCCCGGGTATTGGGTCCAAGGTATTGGTTCTACATGGTTTGGGACCATGGTATTGAGAAAGGCCTAAACTTATATAAGGAGAAGATCATTAGGCCAAGGGGGGTGCAAGTGTGCAAGGATTGAATATCTGATGAAGTGTGAGATCTAGTATGCTGATTATGGGTTTGTGATGCTTAGTTTGATCTAAATCAAGGATGCACCTATGCAGTTGATGATGGATGATGGATTGCGATCATAAGGCTTGGAATGTATTATCATTATGTGGTTTGAACATGGATAGACTAGATCTGAATTATTGATACACGTTTTATTGTATGCATGTTATGATCTGGGAATGACTGATGTCTGGAACAGCTGCAAAGTTATGAGTAAATATTTGCAAATCTGTATGCGGGTTGGCTTTGGTAAAAGTGCGTATATACGTCGGTTTAGCTCATCATAGTAGTGTATACATTATGAGATATGATATTTGAAGTTGCAGATGGATCTGGTTATTGTTGCAGAGTTCTGTTGTCTGTTCTATGTTCTGGTGACTATGTTGTTGACAGGGTTTCAGTGTTTTAGTATTGGGTGATTTAGAGGTTGATGATGTAGGTGTAGTTGATGGGTCTACTACAGTGATGATTAATTTTGTGCTTCAATGTTGTTGATGGGTACAGTATGAAAATTGGACGAAACGTGGCCTTCAGATTATGGTGTTGTGCTTCAGGAGTATCCAGTATGAAAATTTATGAAACGTGGTCCCTGGAGGAAGAAAGAAGATCGTAGCCTTCAGTAGGCCGGCGCCTACGTACTGGTAAACCTATCGGCTAGTACAAGAGCCAGGGGGTTGGAGCTCCCTTCCAGTAGCAGCTAGAAAATGAGTGAAGGTTGGAGCCTTCAGTAGGCCGTCACCTACGTACTAGTAAATGGATCAGCTAGTACAAGAGCTAAGGGGGTTGTATCTCCCTTCCAGTAGAAACTGGAAAACGAGAGAAGGTTGTAGCCTTCTGCAGGTAGAAGCCTGCGTACTGGTATAAGACTTCTCTAGTACAAAAATATTGTAAAAAGAAGTTTCTTATTAAAGGAAGATAGAGACGAATTGCAGCAGGTGGTTTTCACCCACATTGGGTTTCCACCTTATATCATGGTGTTCATGTGTGCTTCTTATGTGTGATGATCTGTTTTGTTTTTACTGCACCTATTTGTTTTTCATATGGTTAATAATGTTCTAATGCACTCATTGAAGATCAACTAGCTGAATCATAAGTTTACTGGATATACGCTAGTTGCATTAAACACAGTTGCGTGTACACGCGGGTTCCCTTAATATAAGTAGTGTATATGTATCTGAGTATGAAATTGAAAAAGTGTTTGATTTGATAATACTGATTCACCCC
>APFE030353988.1:96185-109670 GCA_000404065.3 Pinus taeda
TTAGAGAACCATTTTTCCTATAAAAAAAATTATCCACTTGAAAATAACCTTGATATCCATTTAATTAATTTTATGTTATTTTCATATTTACCCATTTTGTGAAAATTATTAAAAATATTTTCACCATCCATAAGTGTTGAAAATGACAACAAGAAAATCCCGATTTAATTCTCCCTTGAATTAAATTAGGAGAAAATTGTAATTCCACATAACAAGACAACAAGAATGCGTTAAATATGTTAATTCCACTTAGCTGGCTTATTTAATTCGAGTTGAGGGCCTAACCTGAGTCATGTAGAGTGGTTCCTAAATTTTTGGAGCCTATGGTGAGTTTAATTTGAGTTGTAATAATTTAATTCAGTTAAATTGAGTTAATGTTAGTTAAACTAGTTTCAATTGTTGGAGGAACTAGTAGGAGGTCTAGCAATGGGGTGAAACTTCAATGTTCAACCATTTAATAGATAAATCAGCCATAATTAAATCATGCATGCATGAAATTCGAGTTACCCAGTTGAGATTCGAGTTCAAGGGAAATGTACTATTAGTTTTATAATTTTCTGAGTTGTACAAGTGGTGCATGTAGTTACAGAAGGGCCTACAGGGATTGCACAATTCTAATTGGAAAATTCCCTAATTAATAGAGGGCTAATTCCGAAGTAAAAAGTGAAAGGAAATAGGAGCTTGGCAAGTGACAGAATTGGCTAAGTATTGGCCGAATTCAGCTTGTGAGATAGTCAAATAGATTATACTTGTGCAGAGATCGTTCAAGCTAAAACAAGAATTGTATTTCTTCCCTATTTTCTGACTAATGAAATACAGATAAGAAAGGGTTTTGATCAGTTTCTTTCCCCTCAGATAAATATTTGAGCATGTCTGATTGAATTGTGTCTCATGTTTATGTTGTGATTTCTCGATCATTTAATTGTTTCCGCTGATGAGTAGAGTAGATTCAAGTCTTTTGTTTTAGCATATTACATAAGCAGTTTGAATCTACAAGGAATTTCTACATGGTATCAGAGCAGGAATCACAATAGAAGAGAACAGGATTAAGTTTGTGTAGGAGGTTTTAATTACAAGATAATTGTTGCAGTTTTTCACTAGGAATGAGAAGATGACTTCCACCGGACTCATGCTCAAGTATGCTTTGGAAGGAACAACAAATGTTGCGGCATAGAATATCCATATGAGTCAGTATTAGATGATAAAGGGATACTAGATTACATCAAGATATATGTAGTTAAACCCTGAACAGTTGATGCCCAGGATCTCGCTCAGTGGAAGAAGGATGTAGCTAAAGAGAGGAGGATCATATTGGAGGGAGTGTGAGATGATATTGTCTCGAATACCCTGTTAGCTTCCTATACCAATAGGTTTCATTTTTCATGATTGACTGGAGAAGTGCCAAATATGTTCATTCTTTATATGCTGCAAAGTTCCATATTTTGTAAAATTTCACTATGTATAGGTGGTTGATTCTTGCCATAGTTGATGAATAGCCAGACAGTCTAATCCTGGCTAGGTCATGTTTGAATTTACTTGTCTTAGAATAGAGAATAAATGTCTGCACAAACAGTTCAAGCTTGGCAGACAAGTAGTTAGATAGAGAAGAAAAGGGTCTCAACAGCTTAATCTGAGCCCTGGAAGAGATAAGGGTAGACTTAGATAGGAGGGCAACTAAAAGAAAAGAGAAGAATTAGGGTTTTCAAGTTCAAGTGCACCCAATGAAAATGAAGAGAAAATGTTAGGTATACTAGGTTGGGTAGGCAGTTTTGATGGTATAGAAGCATAGTTTATGAGCAATTTGCTCCTTTGGAACTAGTTTTCATCTCATAAAACTCATAAGGTACCATGGCAAGGTGACTACAAAACAAAGGGAGCATGACTAATTCCCCTCCCCATTTTTCCAAGAAACACTTACTAACATTCCCCCCAAAGACAATGAGATCTGTTCATTGCCTTTAGTCCACTTCATTTCATAGAAAAACTAAGTGAAAATGTGTTTTCACCTAGGCAAAACAAGCCACATTTCTTGTGTAAAAAAGTCTTTAGTCCATTTTTCCAAGTTTCCTAAACTTCATAACTTGGTATCCTTTCATTTCCCCCATGCCTAAGTTTCACTCTATAAACTTAGCCTAATCCATACAAACCCATTCCACATAGTCATATTAACCTACTAACCCTATTATATAGCTCCTATGTATATTCCCCTCCCTTACTCTGTATAAATACACAAAATCCCTAAAAAAATCTAATACCCCGACCCTTGGCTAACTATAGCTATATGTTAATGTTTTGTCGGGAGCTATTGGTCCACCCGGGGCCAATAACAACCCTCCACGTGCCCCATTGGGACTTGTTTATCCTCTAGCTAAATAAACAGCTGAAAACCCGCATTTTTACCCCAAAAACCCATTTAACCCAAAGTCGGGAATACACCACAAAACATTACAAAAACCAGAAATATTAAAGCAGGTCCCCCGTAGATAACTCACCGCTACCTTCAATACCCGCCAACCGTCCAATATTCGCTGACAGATTTGACGGTGGTCAGTGATATCGGAAGCCCTAACATGCCGAACTATAGTATCCGGGGGATAGGCGGTATTTCCGCCGTACCGAGGACACGTGTCAAGCACCCGATGTGTTTGGAGCCCCCTCCCCCAATACCACTTTCCTCCAAAGGCAGTGCGAGGAGTACCACTTACCACCCCACTGCCTCCCCCTGACGTCATGCCTACGTCATCTACTGACGTCACCCGACACGTCGTCTGCTGATGTCACCCAACACGTCACCCGCCACGTCACATGCCACATCACCTGCCATGTCAGCATCCGTACCCCGCTACACGACAAAATGTGCACCGTAACCCGCCAAAGTCAAAAATTCGAGTAAAAAGGGGTGAAAACATTATTTTTACCCATTTGTCTTTGTTTTCTCCAAGCGACCAGTGCATGCTAATTTATGTGCAAAAGAGCATTTTCACCATATAATTCCGCCACCCAGCAATTCGACTCCACATCTCGGCCCCTCGGCTCACCTGGTCACCTGCAAATCGACCATTCCGTCGAGAAAACAGGTATTTACAACAAATTGCTCCCGACCCTGTTTTCATTGGTTTTCTCTATAAAATTGCCCACAAAGCCTATAATTTGAAGAAGAAACACTGTGTTGCTGCCCAAATACCCCCCCATAACCTCTATCTTGCCAAATTCACCATAAATCCGCATAGTGAGCTAAAATTGAGCTCGTTTGGCCCTGCAAATTCTCCAAGGAACCCCGAAAGCTGCCTTTTGCCCACAATTGTCACCCATTGTACCAAAGAAACCCATAAGTTTTGTTTCTCTAGCTAATTTCAATTCACAGAGCTAAGTTAAAGCCAACAAACCAGTTTCGACGGTGAAAATCCCGAAGAAATCCACAGAGCCATTGTTTTGCCTATTTTGCTTACACAAAGCCAAAAATTTCCAATTTTAAAGGCAACATAGTTTAGCCATGGAAGGTCCAGTAGCCTTGAACATCACTTCTCTTAATGCACCCCACAAGGAATTGGAACATTTTCCCTTAACTGATAAAGACTATCTAATCCAAGACCTAGTAGGCTACCAAAACCATCTGCAAGCAGTCTGTGAGCTCAGAAATAGTTACTTAAACCAAAATGATGTTTATGGCATATGGGAATCAAATCTACCCATATGCTACCTCCCCTCTGTGAATATATTCCCTGAGATCATTCACCTCTGCTATGAGAACTATGAGCCAACAAACAGGGCAGTTAAGAGTCCATCTAGAACTACCCTCTTCCATATTACTCCTTACTCTATAAATCAAATGTTGAACTTCGAACCAACCCACCTCCAGTTTCCTCTTACCATGAAATTCTTGTTGGATGAAGGTCCCAAACTCTCCAGCACAGAGATAACCAGAATTGCCCAAGTATTTATGAGAGCAGATCGCCAGCCTAAGGACCCACCTCCTTTCCACTATGCATCTTTCATTGAAGTGGGTAGATTAGTTGTTGATATGATATCTTTTGTTTTGGGGTTCAAGACAAGTGAGCATATTGATGAAACCATATTGGTTATGATGTCTATATTTACCCCATGGCAGCCCCCTACTGTTAAATACAACTATGCCAAATTTATTTCCAACAAGATACATGACCAATTGTTGAGGCTAGAGAGGGAGGGAATCTTTAAATATTCATCCTATATCTATCATTTGTTCTTATATTATCAGCCAGATATCTTCCAATTCCCCATTAGAAAATTGGACCATAAAGGGGAAAGTAGGTCTGTGATTTCTTGGACCCCAATCTTTCATGAAGTCCACAGCTCTCCCTACTCTTATGGTGAGTTTATTGATATGTTTGTATACCCAATCTCTTCTCTCCTGATGAGAACTCCTCCTCCTAGACTAACATATGATATGCAAAAGATACTACAGCTCTCTAAAAACTATAAAATAGGTGACTGGTACTTTTATCAGAATCACACTATTCTGAGGATATATGGCTATGAGCTATGCCACTACAGGCTGCCCAGATATGTGCCAATGAGACTGTTTGCCTTGGAATATTTCGGGCAATTCATCAATTCAGATCTGAGTCACTTCCATAGCACAAATAAAAAGGCCCGATTGAAACTCAGAGACCAGTTAGGCCCCTATGTTATGAACAAGAAAGAGGGATGGAAGGATGTTGATGAAATACTGGGTCAAACACTCAGACTCAAGAGAAGCTTTTGGTGGGTACCCTATGACCCAAATGGCTTTATCAATGCAAGAAGGGTAAAATATAGGCTGGCACCCTATGAACATTGCAGCATCCTTGACATAGAAAAGTATGCCAACCAAGAAGAGTGGGTGGAGGGCACACTAGTTGAAGAGTTTACTGAGGAAGAGAAAATGGAACAAACTATGAAAAATCTAGAAAAAACTCTTGACTTAGATTCTTTTGGGCAGGTATCATTCAAAATACCAAAACAAACAAGGGAAAGCTCATCAACTGCTACAACTTCACAACAAGTTTCCCAAGAAAGGACTACACCAACAACAAGGACATCAAAGGGAAAGGTGTTAGTAGTTGCAGAGCAAGAAACAATGGAAGAACAACCAACTACCTCAAAAGAACATAGTCAAGGGCAAGCCCCTTCACTCCAGGCACAAGCACCAGAAGTACCAGCACAGTAGACTCCTCTTCCTGAGGAGAGAAGTAAGAAAAGAGGCCGAGAAGAGACCACACCTACAAGTGGGTCAACAGAACAGCAAGAGGCCAAAAGGAAAAGGGTAGATCCTCTACCTGAAGAGGACATTGTAGAAGAAATCACTGAAAGCACAAGAGGAGAGAGGGCCATCAGCCAATAGACTTCCTCTAGCTCTCACAGACAGGAAGGGGAGAGGCAGCATGGAATGGAAGTCTTCTCCTCAATGTCACAAGCCAAGAAACGATCAGATATCAAACAATCATTTATGGAGATTAAGGCTCAAAATGAGTCATTAATAATTCAGTTGTATGATTAGTTTCTCAAGATGACACCCTCCAAATAGCATAGACTAATGGCAGTTTATGACATCAAGGAGGAGAAAATGATCTTAAGTCATTTCAAGCCCAAGGTTCAGCAACCACAGTCTGCAGCTGACTACATAAGGACCAATCTAGAGGTCCTTGCCAAAGGCATACACCCAATGGAACAAATAGAATTGCACAAACAAACGGGTGAAATGGTCTATGCTACACTGGCAGACAAGGCAATGCTGGCCCACCAACTAAAAGAGTCATTGAGTAATACATCTGCTCAATTGGATTTGGAGAAGATCTCTTCTCTAGCCAAAGACAACAGAATAAAAACTCTGGAAGAAATAATTATTGAGCTGGGACATGATCCCAAGGATGCCAAGGGCATCAAAGCATTGATAAAGAAGAAGGAGGAATATATTGTTGCCCTTAGAAAGCAATTGAAGCTGCCTGTCACCATGCATCCACAAACAATAGAACTGGCACAGGAAAAGGCAGAAGAATATGTAATGGATTTGTTGATGAGAATGAATCAAAGGCTAATGCAGACAGAGCAAGAGTTGGAGAAAGCATTGCAAGCTAAGCAGGGAGACTCAACCTCCCAGCCACCTGAAACAGATCCAACAATTGTCTCTACTCCCCCCACAGACACAACAACAATCCCTCCCACTGAGCCAGCATCAAGAACAAGTACAACAACTACAGATGCTACAGCAACAGCAACAACAGAGCCAGAGACCAGCATGAGGATGGAAGAAATGATGAAGGCAGTGAAAGAGCTAGAAGCTCAAATTTCAGAGCTCAAAGAGGCAAAAGAAAGACTAGCCAAGCTAGAGGTGAGCTATGACAAGTCAAAAATAACAGTGGCATAGAAGACCAGAGAGGTGAAGGCCCTAGAGAACAAGGTGAAATCATTGGAAAAGGATCTCACCTTGCATAAACCTCTGGCATACATTAAAATGATTTTGTGGACCAAGATTGGCTAGTCCATTACTGACCAATGGCTATCAATTCAAACAATCTATGAAAAAATTGAATTGATAGAAAGGGCACAAGAGCAAATTCAAAGGGCCAAGGCATCATTGGGAAATATGCCTGAGTAGGCCAATAGGTTGATCCATTTTTTGAATACCCATATGAAAGAACAGCTAGCAGCTTTGGAGATCTTGGACAGGACAAGCACCATTTTGACAGTGAAGAAGGTGCTAACAATGAGAAATTTTGTATAGAATTTGGAAAGGAAGTGCCAAGAGATGCAGATGGACATTAATGCCTTCACAGAGAAATTCATAATCTTGCAGCTGAAGGGTCTACCCATTTTACTAACAGCAATAAAAAATTGTTATCACATCAACAATATGCTCACAGGGTAAACATGTATGTAACAAATTAGATCATTGCATCATCCAGCACTTCAGAAGACACAGGACCTCCTTCTGGACAGAGTTTATATGACAAATTGGAAAATTTGTTTTATATAGAACATGAAATAGGTAGAGAAATTTTTTCGGAGGATGGAGTCGGAGCGCACTGCGGAAAACCGCAAGGGTTTTGGTTCGGGCACCAGAAACCCTAACCCACCAGGCCTGAGACTTCCGCGCATCTGTGGTTACCGTGAACCTTTTTACTATTGCACCTGTCCCGGCTTTCCAGGTCCACCTGTCATATTCAACATGGCATCCGTTACTGTCGGCGATGTCATGGAAACGGACGAGGAGGTCGATTACACTGAAGACCCCCTCCAATCTCAGGTCATCTTCGACCGTCCATCATTCCTTCCGCCGGTTTCTGGTTTTTCGCCGCTTCCTTCCTCACATCCCTCCCCGGTTGTCACTATCCCGGCTCCCTCCCCCTCACATCCACCCGAGGGCTCCCTCCTAACTGATTCCCCTGGTATCGATCTCCCCCCGCTGTCCCCGGGCACCCTTCATTTCCTGTCCTCCGTTATTCCCCCGTCGCCATCCTTCGACCCTCACCCTCCGTCCTCCTCCTTCCTTGCTGCGGCATCGACTGGACCACCTCTCTCGTCGGGGGTTGGGCCTTATACCCTTCGTCATTCCCCCTCTGGAGTTTTTGAGACCCCCGCTGTTAGGGTCTGTTCATCGAAGGCATCCCCCCTGGAATTCTCCTCGGATCCCCTTGCGGATCATCCATCAGGTCCGCGCTCAGGCAAGAAGAAGAATAAGTGTGTCAAGGCCACTTCGAGGGACATCTCCATTCGGTTCGGCGAGACATCTGCCATAGGGGAAGCAGCAAAAATGGAAAATACCATTTTGGTCAGGCATGTACGTGGACGCGCATATTTTGCTACCCGGATTACCCTCTGGGTAAAAGAGATTTGGGGGGGTGTTCTCAAAGAACTCCCAGAAGTGCAGGTCCTCCCCCACGGATGGTTCGCACTTCACTTTGCCAAGGAGAATTATGCTGATTTGGTTCTGGCCAGATATTGGCACATAGAGATGGCGCCGATGTTGCTAAAAAGGTGGAGTCCCCTCTTTGATCCTGATCACGAGCAGAATGGGGCAGGGCCACTATGGGTTCGGCTCCCCGGCCTACCTCTCTAGTACTGGAATGAAGAGGTTTTCATGCGCATCGGAAATGCTTTGGGTACATACTTGGACCACGATAGATCTTATGTTGAGTCCAGGAGCAGAACTCTGGCCCGGATTTTGGTTCATCTAGATACTCGAGACGGTTTAGAGGAAAGGATTACACTTCTCTGGGGCAGATATACTCGGATTCAAATCCTCGACTATGAAGGAGTGCCCTTCAGGTGCCGTCGCTGTCACAGGGTGGGACATTTGTTTAAGGAGTGCCCTCTTAACAAAAAACAAGAGGAGGGCCTGGCGACATCCACCACTCCTTCGAGGCCTATATCACCAGCAGCTCATTGCACCCCGGCTTTAGGCGTCCCCTCCAGCTCTCCCACACAGGCTCCTGGATCGACGCAAGGTACCGCTCAACCTCCGATCACCAGAGCTCGGGCGGCCTCCGCATCCACGTCTACTCCGGGTATATCTCTTTGCCCTCCTTTGTCTATTTTCACTTCTGGTTATTTCACTCTCTCTCCTTCACTATCCGTGGCGCACTACACTATTCCCTCTTCTCCGGTTATTTCCCCCTTCATTCCATCCACTCGCATGGTATCATCGCCTCTCTCATCTCCATCATCATCTGGGGGTGCTTCTCATAAATAAAATCTCTGCCCTCGCCCTCACTCAAATGGCTCCCACTTGAAGATTGTTGGGCTTGGCATCACTCCCCCCAGCCTGATACCATTATCTGTATGGGGTCGAAAATCTCACCTTACAAAGGCCATCCGAAAAGCGGGTGTTGAGGTTGCCTCTGGGCGAAAATCCACTATTGTTGGGGTTTTTAGAGCAATGAACACCCCAGGCAATCTACCCTCATGAAGTGCTTATCCTTCAATTGCAGAGGCTTAGCTAGTGCCTCCAAGAAACTAGCCCTCAAAAGGATGATTACTTCCCTGCCTGTTGACATCATCCTCCTCCAGGAAACCCTAGGTCCCACAGACTCTATAACGACTGCCCTATCCTCCATTGCACCGGGTTGGCTCTTTTCGGCTTTGGACTCATCGGGACGTTCGGGGGGTCTTGCTATTGGATACAACCCTGCTTCTATCAAGGCTCTTGGGACATGGGGGGGGCCTGGATTCCTGGGACTAGGCCTCTTTTCGGCAGACCTGGGCACTAACCTTCGGGTTATTAACATTTATGGTCCTTGCCAACAAAGACAAACATTTTGGAATCGCCTCCTGAGCCTGCATATTCTCTCGGCAGAGAATGTTATTATTGGAGGAGACCTTAATTTTTCCCTGGAATATAGTGAATCCTGGGGCTCATCTGCACAGATCGACCCAATCACTGGTTTCATGACTAATCTTTTGGAGCGACATGACCTGATTGATGTCCCCATGATCAAAATTCTCCCCACCTAGAGGAACAGACGCATCGAGGAAGCAGCACTGGCTCGCAGATTGGATAGATTCATTATGAAGGGCACTATGTTTCGACAGCTACACTTATATAAGCAATGGGTGGGATCTGGTGGTATCTCGGACCACTATCCTATCTATCTAGAGCTATCGGGGCCCAACAAAAGCCAAAAGCTCCCTACAAATTCAACCATGGATGGTTACAGGACCCCTCCTACATCAAACTGGTCAAGGACTACTAGACACAGAATCCCATAGATCGGGCGGACTCACTGGCAAAAGGATTTTGCAGGAATTTATCCCAGCTAAAGCATATGTTAATCGAATGGGCCAGAGAGAAGAACAAACATGATAATACTGCTCTCGTGCACATTGAAGCTAAAATCCTCTCCCTCACTGATGAAAGAGGATTGGGCTTCATTTCTGCTGCAGACAAAGAACACCTGGTTGAGCTCGAAACACAAAAACAAAAAATCCTAAGGGAACGGGAGGAAACCATCAGGCTTCGGAGCAGAGCCACATGGCTAAAAGCTGGGGATGAAAACACCAGGTTTTTTCATAACTATGCAAAGGGCAGGAAGGTTAAAAATACCATATGGAGTCTCCCCACTCCTGATGGAGATGTAGCTGACACCTTCCCAAAGCTCTCACAGATGGGATCCTCCCACTTCAGGAATCTTTATAAACAGCCCCAGGCCACTTCCATTGCTGAATCATCAATATTGCGGGTCATTTTCCCATATTTGTTAATGAGGATGAGGCAGATCATGTCTTTGACCCTGTCTCCCCTGAAGAGCTAGAGAGTACTATCAAATGGTTCAAGAAAGACCGGAGCCTGGGGCCGGATGGGTGGACCATTGAATTCTACATTGCATTCTACGAGCTTATCAGCAATGATTTATTAAGGGTGATTGAGGAATGCCGCGAGACGGGCACTATGTACAACGCCATCAACTCCACCTTCATCGCCTTGATCCCCAAAATAGATTCTCCGTCCTCCTTTGATGACTACCGTCCCATCTCCCTCTGTAATGTGCTCTACAAGATCATTTCTAAAATCATTGCTAATCGTATCCGCCCTATTCTTTCACGTCATATCGCTCCTCATCAATTTGCTTTCCTAGAACACCGACAAATCCATGAAGCTGTTGGAGCAGCTCAGGAAGCTCTTCATTCTATCTGGACCAAACACCTGAAGGCAATCATCCTCAAGATTGACTTAGCAAAAGCTTTCGATCATGTCAGTTGGCTCTATCTCAAAATGATCCTTATTCATCTCGGTTTCCCCCAAAATTTCATTTCCTTGATTATGGCCTGCATCACCACCACGACCTTCAGTGTCCTGATAAATGGCTCGGCTTCCCAGTTTTTTCATTCAGAGCGCAGACTAAGACAGGGTTTCCCTCTATCTCCCCTCCTTTTCCTGATTGTCATGGATGCCTTGAGTCGGCTTATCGACTCAGCTAAAAGAAATGGGGATTTCAGTGGCCTCAGGATTACGGATGAATGTTCCCTTACTCATCTACTCTTTGTGGATGATGTTATGATCTTCCTGGATGGCATCATCAGAGATTCACGGTCTTTCTCAAACATCATCAATCTTTTCTCATCAGCCACTGGTATGCTTGCAAACCACTCCAAGTCATCTATCATCTTATCCAGAACCTCCATCCATGAATCTCTCCTTGCACAACAGTGCTTTCCATACTCCATCCATCCACTTGATCATGGTCTAAAATACTTGGGTTTTAGAATAAAGCCCGTCAACTCAAAGATCACTGACTGGATCTGGCTAGTGGAAAAATTGGAGAAGCGACTCAACATATGGAGCCACCGATATCTCTCCAGAGTAGGCAAGCTTGTCTTGGTAAAAGCTGTGTTAGAGGCAACCCCGGTATACTGGATGGCATTAGCCTGGATTCCAAGAAGTATTCTGGCTAGACTTCAACAAATCTGCAACATGTACCTTTGGAATGGGAATCAGGAAAAGCGCATTTTTTCTTGGGTTGGTTGGAAGAAGATCGCCACTCCAAAAAAATGGGGAGGATGGGGGCTAAAAGATCTCCCCTCTTTTGCACAAGCACTTGCTGCCAAAATGGGGTGGACTCTTCTTACTGGCAACAACCTATGGACCTGTATCTCATACCACAAATACATCTGGCCGCACAATATTCTGGATTGGGTTCGCCTCCCCACCTGGCCAAAAACTGGGATATCCTCTATTTGGAAGGCTCTCCTAAACTCTCTGCCTCTCATCAGGGATAACCTGGTTTGGAGGGTCAACGATGGATCTCTAGCTCGTATTGGCATGGACCCTTGGCCGGGCTGTGGAGGTAGACATATATTACCAGATGATCTCATACAACATCTTCACTCACAAGAGATAAGTGTTCTGGCAGACATTGCTGATCCTCAAAACTCTTCTATATTTGAACAGTGCTGGAAATCAGCTCACCAAATTAATCTGCCACCTGTTTGGCATCAGGATTGGACGGAATACATCACTGCATTATCGGAAGCTCATATAAGGATCAAACAAGGTCCGGATGAACTCATGTGGCATCTCTCGGGAAACGGTATATACACCCCAAAGTTGGGATACCTTGCTCTGATATCGCACAAAATCCCGGACGCGATCTCTTTTTGGTGGCAGACTGTTTGGAAACTCACAGCTCCTCCCAGGCAGAAATTATTTTTTTGGTGCATTCTTAAAGGAGTTGTTCCTATGGGGGATTATCTAATGCACCGTGCAGTATACGGGCTGACCTGGTGCACCTTCTGTAAACAATCATCTGAATCCTATATCCATCTATTCTTACTCTGTCCAGTCATATCCGCAATCTGGCAAGCCATATCAAATCCGATCCAATTCACAGGTAAATGGGAGGGTCACGATATTAATCGTGCATGGGAATCCTGGTTTTATAACCACAAACTTTCAAAACTCCAAAGTTTGTCTGTCATAACTTGCTGGTACATATGGTTAGCTCGAAACCGAATGATTTTTGATGATAAACCGCCCATCTGGCCGCACACTATCTCTCTCATTGCTGCTGCATATAATTCGCTGCTGACCCGCCTCAGCCTAGGAATAGAAGTCCGCGCGACCCTCCACCCATTGACCATAGCACTCCTTGGGCCTTCTTTGATGGCTTGGCACAACATCAAGGATGTGGGGGAGGTTTTCTACTCTTCAAAAATGAACAACATTCCTACAAAGTCAAGCTGGGATTGGGACCTGGCACAAACAATTTTGCTGAGATCATCTCTCTTCGTCATCTCTTGCATTTTGCATTGGGGCACAATTGCTTGCATATACATATTTTTGGCGACTCGAAGATTATCATTGATTGGTTCAACAATATAACAGAATGCCACACACACACCCTCAGGAACATTTTGGAGGAAATTAATATGCTGAAGGCTCAATTTATTGACATCTCTTGTCAACACATCTACAGGGAACACAACAACAGCGCTGATCAACTTTCCAAGGAGGACACATCACTTCCCAGAGGTGAGTGGTTGATATAGGAGCAGCGAGGCGCGAATTACTATCAGTACTATCATCGACCATATATTGATGCACACTACCATAGGGCGGTCAGCCCTTGAGATATAGTTACATCTTTTTGATAATTTTTTGAACAATTTACATAGCTTCTGAACAGATCATACATGATGCCCTGCGCGGCAATATGATTTTATTTTCATACATATTACAGATAGTTTTTATAAGGAACATCCTACGAGATGATTCATTTTTTATTATCTTTTGAACTAGATATAATAGAGAAACATCTCTCCACATGTCGGAGAAGAACATACTACATATGCAAAAGCATCTACAACATGTAATTTTTCTACTTTTAATGAAAAATTACGATTTTTCCAGTGGGAAAAAGATTAATATGTGACAATTTAGAAAATATTAATAGTAATTAAAAAATTTAATGTGCATCATAAATAAAATATTTCAATATAGAAAATTGAGTAACACTGAGAATATTTAAATAT
>APFE030353988.1:110123-136569 GCA_000404065.3 Pinus taeda
AGAGAGATTTATCTTGATGATCATCTATCAAGTCATTAGATGGATGCAATATTTGGAGGTGCGATTTCTAGTGTTTTGCACCTCAAGGGATTTGATCCCTCTTAGGTCTTACCAAGTCCATGGTTAAGGTGGATCAATACTGATTATTTTCCTTGAACTAAACAAAATCTACTTTCGAAATTTTAGGATCCCAAAAGGAAAAGCATTCAACATTTTCGTCACATTATAGTGTTCTCATTAAAATTCCTACAACCAAAAGCATGAAACATAAAAGGATCTAAAAATGTAGCCACTTATTCTATTAATAACTAGAAAAATATTACATGCCAATATAATTGGAAGTGAAGCCCTTGCCAATGCCATGCACAATTTCTCATCAAATGATATAACTAAATGTTTAAGCACACTTGTGAAGCCTAGATGGATCCACCAAATAAATATTGACGTAGGGTATTCATCCTACAGTTAAGTGGCAATTGGCCACGCCAAGTTCCCACAAATACATAATAAGATAGTCAAAATTTGGCTTATCCAAATGCCTTGCCCCTCTCCCCTTTTATAGGCTTGATGGACTCTCTAGAAGCCTTTAATTTATTATTTTTATCTAAAAAAGGAATACAAATACCAGGGGGAAAAGACCATGGGTGAATACCATGGCAAATAACATGGGTAAATACTATCCATATTGACCACATGAAAAAAAAGGAATATTACAAACCCTCCCGCCCCAAGGTTTCTTTCCCTCAAGAAATTTACATATGTCTACTAATTTGGTTGTCCACAATAATAGAGTACCAATACCAGGGTCCCATATGAATGAATGGACCATCACAAAATGTCATTATATCACCCAATCAAGGATAGATCTCTCAATTCCTAGATCCTAGATCAACCTCTAAATCAATTTTTCAACAATAGATCAATTGGCATCTGAATTGCCACCTAGATCCCAATCCAATTGTTGAATTAAATCGTCATGAATAGATCGTCCTAGATCCCAATGCCACCAAACTTCTTGGCTCCTGCACCTTGGATCTAACTTTATTATGTCCCTAGCTAGGAATGTCCTCCAAAGAATCATCTCAGCAATCAAGTACTAGCTCATAAATCCTTATGTGTACATACTCATAAGAGGAGCAATCCCACCATGTTGATGCTATGTTACTTTGACTCTAATTGGGATGGTCCTAAGTTGGAAAATTGTTTCTCGATCTTGGCCAACATATGAAACCATATAGAGGGCTCCCATAAGATTCATCTAGAAATAAATTTCCTTTTTTCCTCTAATGCATAAAGACATGCTTGTAAATTTGCAAGCTCTATCGGACTATCCCTAAAGAGTGCTTCATTAGAATCCTAAGTATATTCCTCTTTTAATCTTGTACTGTATTCGAACCGTCCCTCAACACTAGACAACTTAGACAATGACTCAACACATACTCCTATGAGCTCCTCAATTTCCCCATCCTCTTGTAAGACAATTCCTCGAACTGTCTAGATTCTCTGCTTCAACATCATAAGATCTATCATAAAATGCTTAATATTTTTCCAGAAGTCCTCTCCTTGAAATTATGGTGACATGTTCAATGTCTTTATATTAGTCTGCACCTGATTCCCAACTTGAGCCTTTTATTGTATTTCTGGAAATGGCCCATCCTTCACACTATGTTTTTGAAGTTTCCCCTTATGCTTATGCTCATCATGTTAGTTCACTACTACTGGCTCCTCATTCAAGTCTCCCTAGATGTATTCTCCACCTATGGAGACAATGTTCTATTCATCATCTTCGATTGTCGAACATGGATGCACTGGTTGACTGATATCTACACATGCTGCTCATGGATGTTCCTTTGGAAATCTATGGACTTAGTTGTATAGGAGTCTACATCATAAACACCATTAGGAAGAATTTCCTCCTTCCCTTCTCCATGCACTTCTAAGTGCTTGTCATGTTGTCTTATTATTATCAATTTATATTGCAAGTCTCCCTAAATAACATCACATTGTCGCTTGTCATCTTTACTTCACTACTCAAATTTTTCATGGTTGCTCTCCTAAAAATCAATGTACCCAACTGTGGAAGAATCCCCATGATCGGAATGAATCTCTTCATGTTTGGCCCATGTTTCTTTCCTCTTATCACTTGGGCATGAATTTCTAGGTGCAAAAGGTCCCTTACAGTTAAAGCATAATCCTTTCCTTCTTAGATCTTTCTTGTTGTTGGTTTTACTCCCTTTTTTCTTGCCTCCATTATCAATTCTTGTTAGCTCCTTCTTCCTCAATTCCCTCCTAAGAAATTTTATATTTTTCCTCACCAACTCCTCAACTAAATTATAGGCATCTATTGCTACAATTAGTTTCTTCCTCCAAATGGCCAATAATTTGGATCTTAGCATTTTTCAGATGTTAACATCTCCTTCTAAGAACATGGACACAATCTTTTGCCTGCTTATTTTGACACGATCTAGATGAGATGATGTAATGTCGATGAAAATGTTCTGGAGCATATGAAACATTAATTCATCACATTCCATATTCAGTATGAATGTACCGAAAATGAACTATGTCATGAGTTCCAAAATGTTGCCCCTCTTCTCAAACGTAGGGAGCATGATGTTGTCCAACCCTCAAACAATTTCTATTATCAACCGCAATATTTCCCTCATGATATCATATTGTAAGGTGGTAGTGGCAATGTCAAAGTTGTGATCTTGATGAGTCAAGAGGAAAATGTTAGCCTGCCCTCTTCACAAGGATGCTCCCAAAATTTAGGTCATATTAGAGAAAGCATCAATGTCTTGAGATCCAAATTTAGTTTCTTCCATTCTGGTTGCCCTACCTTGGATAGACATGTGTCGAATTCCTCCAACTTGTGAAGTACTATTGTTGTCTTTGTTCGTTGCAACCCATATCTAAGTGCAAAGACCTTAGGCCATCTTCCCTATCCTTCCCATAGATGCTTTGATTGTATTATGGTGTTATACAAAATCTATGACTACAGACAGAAGTATCTTCCCTAGACCTAGTTTCATTGTCTAGAACAACAAAAGTCAAAGAATATAAATTTCTCCTTAGAGAAATTGGAGAACGGAAATATACTTAATTGTGATCCATCACAATCTATTCTCTCATCTCAAGGCTTGTAATCTCTAATTGTAGCTCTGATCGCTATATTTAGAACCTACACAAACAATCAACACAATCCAAATATCTGTGGTATCTATGTAGCATTATCCAATCACTCTATTCAATGGATCAACATAACATTGAAATATATTAATGTAAAAATAAAATAACACATATAGGAAAATAGTATATTTTTTGTATTAATATGAAAAGGAGAGATTTTACAACCAAAAGTGGAAGTTGATCTTGTATAGATCTCCGAATTTGACTTGTCCTTCCTTGTCACAATGCACACCTCAAGGTCACCCTAATGCATGGGAATGATAACTCTCTTATGATAAAAGTAGCAACATCAAGGTATGATTAGTCTCCAAAAGCCAACCTCTAGCTTGTGGATGGAATTAAATATATAGGATAGGATGGTAGTTTAGGAATTCTTATCCATTTACCGATCTAGGCTTGAGATCCACTCTTGATGGGAGGATGAGATCAAGGGGTAAGAGGTGAAATATCCAAGGTCAGATCATATAGGATTCAAATTTCCTATCCAAGGTAAATGGTTGTGACAACTCATAGAAGCTTCTAGAAGAGGAAGCTTCAGTATTCTTTTCATTTTTCTTGAATTTCTAGAATCAACACTCCCAGCAAGGGACAACCTGCTCTGATCAAAGCAGGTGTAGAACTAAGAAACATGTTGTTGAATGCAGGTCTGTAAAGGGACAAGGTGTGTTGGGCCTTAAAAGCATTGAAATGAAGCAGTCAAGGTCAGAAACTCAGGGATTTGAGAGATTCATGCTTAGGGATTTTTGTAGGGATGATGACAAGGTGTTCATGGATATTGATTGATCCATCTTGTATGCCTATTGACTAAATGTGATAAAATGTCCTATAACAAATTTCCCCCTAAAGCACAAAGTAAAAAATGAAAATTGATGAATAAAATGCTTTACCTCGTGACAAGTTTGGATCAAGAAAAACTATTTGGATCAACATCGGTTACAATACATTTTTATTATGATATCTTTGTTGAGGGAGGCATACCCATACTCAGCACATAAGCTAACATTACATATACAATGATCAAGAATTTGTGTCCACTGATGAAAAAGGGTGGAACCATGATTGCATGACTATATGATCATAACCATCATACATTGTGATCTTATATTAATCTTGAAATCACAACCCGGATGGATGGAACTAGATCCAAGGTGTTCTATCTCATTCACTCGATCGTCCAATGTACGAGTATAACCATGTGAATAAAGGAACTCAAGTCGAACATTGAATAAGTCACTAACAGACGTGACAGAAACCACCGATGATGTTAATGGCTCTCAAGGTACAACAATACAATCTGTATGGTGTGAATGCATGAGTTGAAGTCAAACACCACATAGAATTTGTCAATCGAAGGCCAATGATGAAAAACCTATTAACGAGAATGAGGAAACTTCTCATTGATGTATGCAAGTCCCAAGGTACTGAAAGAATAGTTTCTAAGTCAACTTATGGATAATTAGTTGATGTCAATAGGAAGAGACCCATCGTAGAAGGGCTTTTATGTATCCCCTATCAACGACACGAAACTAGTATCATGATTTGAGACAAAATGAATTTGATGTAGAACTAGATCAATAATTTCATACATGGAATGAAGGCTTAAGAGTATCCTAGCATATATCAACTAAATGAATTCTCTTGAACACATCAACAACACAGAATGGAGTTGACAGCATTGACCCAAAACCAAAAACAAAGGCTTTGAAATGGTGTGATGAACCAAAAGACAAGAAGATTTCCCAAGCCAACAGCCATGGAGATGAAGTGGAAGAGTGTCATTTTCAAGGGTGACTCACTACCATAAATAGGTGAAATATCCCATTTTCTAAATTTCACCAACCATTGCTAGTCAATACCTCTTTATTTTTTAACAAGATTAAGGAGGATCACATATGCTTGATCAATAAGTTCATCCTTCGGATGAATCCCTCCGAGTATGTTTAACAAACCCTGAGAAGGAGTGGTGTGGTCCCATCATGTTCGACGAGTCCATCATTGTTTGATGTTTTAACGAGTCCAACAAAGATCTAACTTGAGATCTTTTTCATGTTTAGAGAGTTTGAAAAAAGGAAAAAAGGAAAACTCCAAAGGTTCTTTTTCATAAATAGCCTCTTGAGTCTGAAAATGTAGAAAATAATAGTCAAGAGAACCTCTTAGCCATCTTCGACTATGGTATTCCTTTTTCATAGATGGTATAACTCAATTTGGAAAAGGATTATACTTATATTGAGTAGATGTCTTTTCATTTACTTTAACAAGTTTGAAAAGACAAGTGCTCGACAATATTTTCATATTTTTGGAGTCTGAAAAGAGTTGAAAGAGGACTCCAAGGTGTTCCTTTTTTGTAAGTTTACAGAGCCCGAAAAAGCGATAAAAGTATGCTCCTTGGTTAAAATGCCCTGTTTCAATCCATACAACGTTAAATCCATTAAAATAACTGTCATCCTACTCAAAACACCACCAGAATATTAAAAATACTTGTTTCATGACAAAACTAAGCCCTATTTAGGTAAAAAATTTAATAGATTAATAAATTGATGATGAAAATGACCATAAAATAGGAAAAAGGTAACTCATTTTTACCATTTCACATTTACCTCTTTGAGAGTGAGTTCTGAGTGTTTTTCCCCCAATCTTCTACGGCTGATTGCAACCAATCCAATGGATCCTTTCAAGTGTCGTCACTTCAAGGTAGGAGCTAAAACCTTCCTCTTCCGTTTCATGGTTCCATTTTGTGATTTAAAACATATTTTTTTATTTTTTGAGGGCCTTAGGACTCTAATTCCTTGCCCTAGGTCCAATGCACCCCTAGAACGTCGAAATGTGTGTTGAAAAAGGGAAAATTACACTAGGGGCAGCGCAACAATGTACTATCTCCCCTTAGGAGGGTACATTGGAAGCAATTCCTAACTTTGTTTTTCTTCTTTGCCTCAAAATTGCTTTGGTTTTTATGCATGAAATTCATGCTAATGGTTCCCCTTGTGATGTTTCGGGTCTATATTGGAACAAAATGGCCTCGATATGGAGGGAAAGAGAGCATGAAGAAAAATATTTGACTGTATCTAATGATCCTGCCACAATCGAGGCATTAAGAGATTGTGGACTCTTAAAATTCTTATGGTTTCCTCATATGAGGCAACAAATGGAGTTATTGAGGTATAATGTTTATGTATGGGATGTTGAAGAATAAGCATTTAAACTTGGTGCAAATACACTAGAAATAGATGTAGAGGATATATATTTCTTAACTAGTCAGTCAAAGTGATGTGCCCCCATCTCTTTATCTAGTTCAAGGAGTGGTGGAGAGACCGTCAAAGATTATGTTAGTGCACATTGTTGACTGATGTCCCAACTGACGAAGGATGGAAAAATCAACATCAATAATGTAGTCTATTCTCCTGTAAGAATGATCATGTTCATTATAGCCATATTGATCGACAGTGCATCTCTTCATGTGTCGAATAAGTCAGATATGCAGTATGCTCTGGAATGTATGGAGCCAACAGTATTCAGCTGGAGTGAAGGAGTACTGGTAAACATGAAAGAGAAACTGAGTTAGGAAAAAGATGGATGGTTAAATAATTTTGGCTATGGTTTGATTTTGATTTCTTTTGCTTTAGAGAAAATTCCATTAATCAGACCACAACATATTACAAATCTCATTACTCAAGAAAATCTGAGTGTCCCATCGATGAGGAGATGGGTGGATCTCATGTCTAGACATGCAAGTCCATCGTCAATGAGTTTCACACCTGTATTATTTAGTTGGATACACATAATACTCATTATGATAGAATATTATCCATACAAAGTGATGGATTTCCATTGAGACCCAGAGCTCGTGCTTCCTGATGGTGAGCGATGGGGTGCTATAGGTAAAACATTTTAAACATTTTTTTTGTTTTTTTAAGTTTTACAATTTTTTGTGATTTTTAACGTATCTGAGACTAAACTATTGGTTTGTACACATGTAGATATTTGAATCGTTCGACTAGTGGGATCTTATTATCTTCATTGTGCATGAGACCCACCACAGGAACCAACAACAATATAGGTTACTACAATAGGACAGGAAGTACTATAGGATCTCAATGTGGTCGAGACCCTTGCATAGGTTGAGAATCACATGGAGGGGTTGACCCATGGAATAGTTGAGACTAGGGTCGACGAGATCCCTATGAGACTGAAATGAAATACTATTGGCATTCCTAGTCATATTAGTCGGTTATTGTGAAAAATGGCTCATGAAGTGGTGTGCTACCATGAGAACTATGATTAGTCTACGAGGGGGCTTATAGCCATATTTTGACTGCATATATATTTTAGTTCATGTGACCACAGGTGTCTCGGACACAAATTTTGGAAAACCAAAACTTTTATATACATATATATATATATATATATATATATATGTATATATATATAACTATCTTCAGTGTTTCTTATGGTTCTAATATTCCTCTCAATGTGATGTGATATGTATTGAGTTAATTTACATGTGTCATAAATATCTATCTAAAACATGGTTAGACAGTGCATCTATTAAAGTTTTTAGATTTCTATAAATATGTTCATAGTGGATGAAATAAAAATATCTTTCCAGAATGCAAACCCTCATGAACATGTGAAGCATACTTAGACTTCTAACTGAATAGAAATTATTCAATTGTAGTACTACAAGTTGGGAGTTTATTTTGATAACTATACGGCAGATACCATGGGAAATAACATCAGAAAAAAGTTCAATCGCTCGTTATACTTAGTGATTTTATTCGTAGAGCGACCGATACAAGTTCCTTGTAAACTCGCTAACTTGCCATTTGGAGTATATATAGCCCAAGATGGGGAATATAGGTTTTGAGTGCTACAACTAGAACCATCAACATAACCAATGTATGGTTTGAGGGATGCTAACATCGACAAACCAAATGTACATAGGATTAACAAAAACCTAGGAAATTATGAAGGGAACACACTACAAACACACTCAATCACACTTATATATAGTATGTACACAGTGCACTACGCAAAAACTCAAGCATAGCATTTCATAAGGTACAACTCATTCCTAGGTTCCACGAAGGGAAATCCATCGAAATAAACTAGCTCATATGCCCCTTTAGCAAGAGAACCTTTGACAATATATGGACCCAGCCACATTGGCTTGAACTTCCCTGACCCTAATTTATCATACTCTTGATCGTAAAATAAAAAAAGGTCTCATTTTGAGAAGATACAAGGCTTGACACTCTTGTCATATTGCGCCCTGATATGCATCTTATGGGTTTCATTAGCCGATGCGGCATCACAACGGGTTTCATATAAGCGTGTCAGATGTAAGAGACGTTCCTCTTCTGCATAAGTGGTAGGGAGGAGTTCAATAACAAGTTTGAGGCATGGAATTTCACATTCAATCGGAAGGATTTATTCCAGACCATAAACCAATTGGAATTGTTTTAACCGAGATGTAGTCCTAACAGAGATTCGATACGCCCACACAATCCCATAAAGAATGAGATTCCAGGTTGATTTATGGACCCCTATCATACGTTGAAGCATCATTTTGAGAACTTTATTAATTGCCTCAACTTGTCCTTTTTCTTGACAGTAGTAGGGAGTGGAGATTTCATGGGAAAGTACCAGCTTGAAAGTCATTTTGGACATCATGTGATTGTGAAAATATTTTCCATGATTTGTGACTACAGACTATGGAACACCAAACCATGCAATAACACAGTTGAAGAAAAACAGAGTAGTTGTTTTTCCAGTATTATTGTATGTAGGCATTTCCTCAACCCTCTTGGTAAAATAATTAACTACTATGATGATATAGCCATGCCCCCTGACTGAGTGAAGGTTACATGTCATGAAATCAATGTCCCATTTCACAAAAGGATCAACAACGATAACAAGATGCAAAGGATCGAGCAGAGCACAGATATTATGATCATATATCTTGCATGGATGACACTTTTCGACAACAAGGATGCAGTCATGATATATGGTGGGTAAAAAGTAACCAGCGCGTAAGATCTTCTATACAATGGCATATCTAGACAAATCACCACCACATGCCCCAAAATAGCCTTCATTTAAGACTTTCTCAACCTCCTCATGGGTGAGGCACCTTCGAAAACCCATATCCATACCGCAGCAATAAAGAGTGTCACCAATTATAATATAATGTTTGGATTGATAACGAATATGTCATTGGTCAGAGGGAGAGTGTTGTGAAGATAAATCCCTTCTGCGAATATAGGTGATCTCTCTAGCCCAATGAGTGGGTCTAGAAACAAACCGAACAAACTAATGCAGACTTTCCTAGCTTACATTTAAAAATGTAGAGAGAGAGAAACCTACCTCGCTCTAATGCTACTCGCTCAATCCTTTGGTGATGGCTTCGATCTCTTAACTTCCAGGCTCGCTCCTTATTCTTTGCGTCTGAGTACCTCCAAGGGAGATCAAAGGACAATGCAAGATACAAGAGCATACATAGTATACATCAAACATAAACTACTTGATAGATCAAGGAGTATCAAGTTAAATTCATAAATATTTAGGAATTTATGGAAAGTGAACATCAAATGTATATATTAATGAATAAAAAAGGGAAGCGTACAACCATTTCCTTGATGTTGTAGACCTCCTTTTGGTGGATGTCCAATCCCAAGCCAAGAATCTTTAAGCACTCCTTCTCCAAGTTAGATGGTAGCATTTAGGCATAATCTCAGCATGGGAATGCAGGCAATCAATGACCAACCGTTTGGGGATGGAAGGGATTTGATTTATAGGAAGGGAGAGGGAATTATGGATCCACTAAAGAGGGAGGAAGGTCCACATATTAAGGGGAAGGGAGTTAAAGGTAGGATCAAGATTTCCAAATGGGAGACCTCGACCATATCTCTACCCAACAACATTTAGCTCGTTGTTTCTCGAACTTTCCAGCATATGAAGTGTCTCCTCCATTTTGATAAAACCTTCTAGAAGAGGTTCAACGTGGGTTTTCCTATCAAAACCTGTGCTGGAAATGCTAGGTCAAAGAAATGTAGCCTACCATCAGCACGGGAAAGCAGTGGAGCAAAGAGTGTTGGTCCTGAAATTTAGCGTTTCAGTCAACCTTTTCCAAAATTGACTCAGTTTAGTTTTTCTTCCATTCTTCAAGGATTTTTCAGTATGTGTTTCATGATGAATACACTTCACACTTGTCAACATTTTGGCACTTCGGGATGTGGAAAAGGAAGTGAATAGGAGGTGTGACAAAATATTGCGTAATAGATTTCCCCTAAAGCATGAAGGAAGAACAAGGATTGATGGGTGAAATGTTTTACAAGTCAAGGCAAGGACCAGAAAACACCATCAGGAGACCTGCAAATCAAGCATATACATATACATATTTTACATCTATAATATAAGCATGCCTAATGATACATCAATAGGAATCTAATAATACATGAATCCATGACATGGGTGTAGCCATCTGAATAGAAGGGATCTTGTGCATGGATCCACGGTATGGAGGCAGCCATCCAAATAGAAAGGATAATATATATGGACCCACAGTATGGTTGCATGCGTCCGTATAATTATGTGTACAATCATAAAAAACTCACAACTCCATGCAACCTGGATTTTATTACATGGAATCTGAGGCCTTCAGCTCTGTCCCAATCCGATCAATGTAGGAATTCTAGCATGCGAATAGATGTGTCAAAGTCAAACATCATAGAAAACCACCTGATTACCGGCCAATGATGTAAAATGTTAATAAGCATGAAAGAAACCACCAATAATGGTAATGGTTTTCAATGTACAATTAGCATAATCCATGAGTGTGAATGATGAAGTTGAATTCAAACACTCGAAGAATCATTCAATCGAAGGCCAATGATGTAAGCCTGTCATCGAATGTGAAGAACTTTCCATTGAGGCATGCAAGATCTATGGTACTAGAAGGGATTTTCTAGATCATATTCCTGGATAATGAGGTGAAATTGACATGAAGTGATCCTCCGAAGGAGGGCCATAATGTATCCCACCTCATCAACACGAAACAAAGCATATAGTAGAGTAGGTAAGTTTGATTCAGGACTATACCAAAATGATCATATAGCGTATAAGTGGTAAAAACTGTAGATAAGACTTCTCTTAAACATATTGATGACACAAATCCAAAGTTTGGCAGCATTTGACTGAACATGGGATCAAAGATCATGGTGACAAATCAGTATAATTAGATGAGAGGGAAAATGGATTTCCCAAACCCAGGAAGGCAAGTGATGAAGTCAGGATATCCAATATCTGACACGAGCAACAAGTAAGTGTCATGTTCAAGAGCAACATGTTGCCTTTACACAAAATACAAGAGATGTTCGCTTTCATTTTTTCCCCCACTATTTCTAGTGAGTACCCCATTATTTTTTATCGCAAGCTTAAAGGTGATAGCATATGATTTTCATATAAGTTCATCCTTTGAATGAATATGTCCCAGTAAGTTTAATTAGTAAGTTTAATGATTCCTAGGAAGGAGAAACATGATATCATCATGATGACAAGTCCTGTGCTGTTTAAGTTTTATGAGTCCAATGGAGGTGAAACTCGACATATTTTTCATGTTTAGAGAGTTTGAAAAAGAGGAGAAAAAGAAAACTCCGAAGGTCTCTTTTCGTAAATCATCTCTCGAATCCAAAAACGTAGAAAACGATATCCAAGAGAACCTCTTAGCCATGTTTTAATAAGGTATTCCTTTTTCGTACAATTGTCTATCTCATTTCGGAAAAGGGCTAAAGTTACACTAAGTAGACGTATTTTCATTTACTTTTACGAGTTTGAAAAGACAAGTTCTCAACAATCTTTTCATATTTTTAGAGTCTGAAAACCACTGAAAGAGGACTCCTCTTGGATGAGTAAGTGGTATAAAAGGATAGAAACTGGTTCTATTCATGATGGAACTGCTCAAAACATGTAAAGGTCAAGAGGCTGGCTAATAAGACCACTCATCGCAGATGTTCCTCAGGCAAGGGTAAAACAACAGAGTGAAAGTGTAAGATCAGCCAAAGAGATGGTGACAATTGAATGAAAAAACCAAGGCTCATCTAGAAAAAACAGGCTGATACAACAATCACGAGAGGTAAAGTGAAAATGGTTTCATTTTTACACAAGCTAGAAACATAGGAAACTCTGCTTGAAATACTTGAAGATGGTTTCATTTTTTCACAAGCTTGAAACATGGGAAAACTATGCTTGGATTTGGTTTCAATTTTACACAAGATTAAAATGGAAACAAACTATACTTGGATTAGGTTTCATTTTTACACAAGATTAAAATGGAAACAAGCTATGCTTGGATTTGGTTTCATTTTTACACAAGCTTGAAACAATGATAAACTATGCTTGATTTTGGTTTTGATTTTTACACAAGGTTGAAATAAAGATAAACTATGCTTGAGATGGATTTGCATGCCCCCAACATAATGACTCAATATGAGGTACATGCCCCTAAAGCTTCATTTCATTCACCTAAGAAGACCATTGTCTAATAATAGTTGGATGGAATGAAGGTTCACTTACGAGATCAATTCAAAGACTCGATTGGAAATTTACGAGATCTAATCAAAGACTTAAATTTGAAGGGGGTTTGTTTCATTTTTTAATTAGCTTGACACAGGAAAAGAACCATGCTCATGACACCTTGTTCCATTGTTTAAAGAGCTTGACGCAAGTAAAGGAACTCTTCTTTGACACCTTGCTTCATCTTTTAGGTTGATGTAGTAAAATAACTATCCTCATGGGGACCTATTTCATTTTTTAACGAGGTTGACATAGTAAAAGAACTATCCTCATGGCCCTTGTTTCATTTCCTAACAAGCTTTACACAAGACAATGAAATTTGCTCCAAAGACCTTGATCACAAACCAAAAGAGGCCATGGCTTCCAAGAGGTTCTTGTCAGATGAGAAAACAACATTCTGGAAGGGATACATGTCTAGGGATCCAAATGAAAAATCGGGCTCCAACGCCATGCCCAGTACATGATGTACTACATCACCTACTAGATCATCAATAGATGTGGGCATGGAACATGTAGCCACATAATTAACCTGTGGTGGGGGTGATACCACTTCCACATAAGAACCATTTAGGGATCATGGTTGATTCGAAGTTGATTCAAGACCATTGAATGTAATATGATCAATGATCACAATGCTTCCTTCATGTGGGAAACACATAACTCATAACAATTTCGAAGAAGGTGGTCACCCTTACATAACATGCAAGGGAATTTTACTTTCTATGGTTGGTTGGAAGATTTTTCTACATCATTCGCATCCATAGCAATGGTTGCTTGGTTGCCCCCTTGCTTACTTTTCTTCTTCTTCTTCGTCCTCTTCTTATACTTCTCAGCTTCCTGGTTACTAGAATCTAGACTTTCGGCAGGCAAATAGGAAGAACAAGGTGAAGAAGATGATGGGTCAATTTTAGTATCAACATGAGTTTGGTGTTGTTCGGGTGGAGGAAAACTCGTTTGAAAATCAATTTGGACACTCGGAATCACCGAGGACGAAAATAACCAAATTGGCAAACCAATGGTCAATCCAGGAAGGGACAATGTTGCGATATAGGGAACACTAGTATTTCCAAAAGAAGGAAAAGGACTAGGATTACTGTCAGAGGAGTTTCCTTGATTGGTAAGCTCAGTAAATGTTTCCATCAGTATTAGCCTAAGATCTACTAAGGATTATTTCCACAGGAAGGATGTTTTTTTCGCAGTCAATTAATTGATTTTAGAACTTAACAAAAATAAAACAAAAAGGGGTGTCCAATCTCCGTGAATGTTGTGTTTTGTGTATCATGTTTACAAGGCGACTGACTCAGTTACCTGTTGCTAAAAGATAGCAACCTAGTGGGATCTCCCAATACATACACGATGGTACGGGGAGCACAAGTATGTGTTAGCATTGCCTAATGCATAACTGTTCGATGAGAGCATTCCCATGTACTTGCCATACGTGGAGTTCCTTTGATATACCCGAGAGTACTCGAGAACGATCCTATATACTTTCGTACATGGAACGGGATTTCACCCCAAGGATACAATGCTGGAAGATAACAACAATTGCTAGGTTTATAGACATCGGAACACGTCTCTAGCCTAGAACTCTAAATGTTTGCGTTAGGTTCCAAATGCTCCTTAGGTTGGTTGAGTAAATTTTAACGTTTATCTTGAATTATATTTCAATTTTGGTCTCAAAACGATGTCACTGGAATCTCTAAGATGCAACTATATGAGGAAAATAAAACTTTCCACTTCAATGAAATATAGACTAATCAAGGGAAGAAATTTCAATCAATAATGCATCAAAAAGAATGCCTTCCACTAACTTTCACTTTCTCTTTCCAAATGCAATGATAAAAAGCAAAAACAATCTTCACATTCCACAATCTTAAATGAAACTTTCTGAAAGCAAAATGATATTCACTTTTACTAAGATGCACTTATATAAATGATTTTTTTTTTTTAATGCTCTAATGCAACTAAAACATCAACTAAAGAAAAATGAAAATTGTATTCAAATGCTTCTAATGAAACCAATGCATCATCAAAGAAACACCATTCGAATTCAAAAGCATTTAAATGAAAACACTTTTCATTTTTTTCCTTTTGAAGAAATAAGCAATGCACTCTTTTGAGTTTGTAAATCAAACAATGTAATCTACGCTTGATGGACAACAAAGATGGTTTCCAAATGAAAGATGACCTAAGTCAATTGAAAAGAAACTTTGTAAAAGACAAGCTAAAGCCAGTTGAATTTATTTTGAACGATTTCCACAGAAAAAAAGATCTAATCAACCAGCAAATCAAGATCTCAGTGACACTCACAAGCAACAAGTGACAATCAAATGACCTGAAAACCCTAGAATAAATCCAATTTCACTCCAAGCACTTGAAAGCCAAAGAGATAAAAATTCGCTAATTAACGAAGATGACCAAACAAAATGCTAATAAATACGATCACAAAAGACAATGAAAAGACCTCAAGGGCGAAGACACACTGGATTTGAAAGAGAAACCTTAATTTTTCTCAAATCTTTGAGATCATAACAGTTGTCAGGGAGTTCAGTGGGATTGTTTTAAGGAAAAATGTGTTGGCAACGCATTGTCCAAGTAAAAATCATGTTGGGCGAGGAATATGGGAAAAATAAAAAAAATAAAACAATCCAAACTTAATACTCTAAGGCAGTAATCAGTGAATGTGCATACCTATGCAAACTCAAACTAGCTAAGCACTCAATGGTCGGTCAAAGTGATCACAAGACCAAATCAAGAAAATAGATTGAAGAGGCTATAGCTTCCCCAATGGATTCACCATTTTTTTGTGAAGATAAATCCCCTATGTGGACAAAGGTGATCTCTCTAGCCCAATGAGTGGGTCTAGCAACAAATTGAACAAACTAATTCAAACTTTCCTAGATTATATTTAAAAATGCAGAGAAAGAGAAACCTACCTTGCTCTAATGCTAATTGCTCAATCCTTTGGTGATGGCTTCGATCTCTTAGCTTCCAAGCTCGCTCCTTAATTGTTCTTTGCATTCGAGTACCTCCAAGAGAGATCAAAGGATAATACAAGATACAAGAGCATACATAATATATATCAAACATAAACTACTTGATAGATCAAGGAGTATCAAGTTAAGTGCATAAATATTTAGACATTTATGGAAAATGAACATCAGATGTATATATTAATGAATAAAAAATGGAAGCGTACAACCATTGCCTTGGTGTTGTAGACCACCTTTTGGTGGATGTCCAAGTCCAAGCCAAGACTCTTAAAGAACTCCTACTCCAAGTTAGATGGCAAACATTTAGGGATAATCTCAGCATAGGAACGCAGGCAATCAATGACCAACCATTTGGGCATGGAAGGGATTTAATTTATATGAAGGGAGAGGGAGTTAGGGATCTGATGAAGAGGGAGGAAGGTCCACATATCAAGGGAGGCCCTTAAAGGAAGGATCAAGAGCTCCAAATGGGAGAGCTCAACCATATCTCTACCCAACAACATCCAGCTAGATGTTTCTCGAAGTTTCCAACATACGAAGCTTATCCTCCATTTTGAGAAAACCTTCCAAAAGAGGTTCAGTGTGGTTTTTCCTATCAAAACATGCACTGGCAGTGCTAGGTCAAAGAATTTCAGCCTACCATCAACACGAGCAAGTAGTTGAGCAAAGAGAATTGGTCCTAAAATTTAGGGTTTTAGTCAACCTTCTCCAAAATTGACTCACGGTAGTTTTTCTTCCATTCTTCAGGGATGTTTCAGTATGTGTTTCATGATGAATATACTTCATAGTTTTCAACGATTTGGCACTTCGGAAGTGGAACAGGAAGTGAACAGGAGTTGTGACAAAATAGTGTGTAACACAGAGGTATCAAACTAAAAATTCTAGGTCAGGAGATATATAATAATGTCTCCATACCACAGGTCAAATGGCGATATTAGAAATAATGACTCATCTGGAATAGAATCATTAGATGTCGTTTTAGTTTTATAATTGGGAAGGTCACAAATTAACTTAGCAAAAACTAAGGATCTCTTCGACTTTGATCTGATGAATTCAAATCGAACTCTTATAGGATGAAAATCAACTTAGAGTATTTTGCCCCCCCAACAAATATCATGATAATATGTACTATCATCTCGAATACACTTTTTACTAAGGGATGCAGCATAAGGCTGGGTCACTTATCCTATAAAGTATTAATGCACTGCGAGAGGGAGGACACCTTAGAAAAGACTTATTGCACATGGAAGGAAAATATACGTCTATGAGGCTCATGAGTAAACTACGCTCATCACCTAGTAAGAGGGATAATTCCTTTAAAACTTGCACGGAGCAGGAGGACCAAGAAGAGCTCTCAAAATGGCTAAGTGTGGGACCAATAGGGTAGGAGAAAGAAATGCATCCTAACACAACTCAAACTTGGATCACACACATAGATTCAATTAATGCAATCCAATGGAATGCACAAACTTATGAACATTAATAACACCTTGAAACAATATCCAAGCGACACTTATTTCTAAGTGTGGCAGTTAAAATGACACGTTACAACACTTAGAACACAAGTTACGACAAGAGTGGTGACTTTGGCCAAAATGTGTGCTAAGCTGTAAGAATGTGTCTAACGCATATTCCAATTATATGTAGGACCATGTAATGCAAAAGGGTGCACTAGAACTAACTTTGGTGATACGCAAAGGGTGCAACACATGCACAAGTGAAAAAACAAAAGCGACACCTGCGACACGAGGGAAACATGAAGATGACACTTGTAAAATATGAAAGACCTTGAAAGCGACACATGTGAGAGTGAAGATAACATGAAAACAAAACTTATTAAAGTAAAAGTTAGCTAAAGTGATAGTCACAAAAGTAAAAGTGACACTTGTGAAAGTGAAAGTTTGTAAAAGACAACAACTAAGAAAACTCTCCAAAATAGAAATACAAACACAACAAATGTGAGGGAGACTGTCAATTAAAGAGTGCACTGATTCTCGACATAAGTTGAACATCGCATAGGGACTATCTTGATGGATGGTGCTATGCTTGTCTTACTTTTCATAAAGAAAGTGTGCTCATGAGTTCAACCATGACTATGCATGTGTGAGCAAGTGACTTTGACAAGTAAAATCTAGGAATAAGACAAACATATCACAAAACAAAAATCAGCCCTAAAGAAATTATGAAACAGTAAATCATAAGATCCTTAGTAAACTCCAAAATTGAAGTATAGACAAAATTTTGAAGAATATTGATTGCAATGTCAACACCATCGATTATCGAGCATCAAATAATCAAATTAATTGCATAAAATTGTTGTTATTGTAGTATGATGATCTACTACACCCATTGTACTTGTCGCCACCCTTCAACGTTCTATAACTTGCTAGCTACCCATATGTTTTTTTCCTACGTAGCTATAATTCCAAAGGAATTCCATATGACTTTCATTTAATTTCAACGTGACTCCTTATAAAATAACGCCCCTTCATCATTAGCTAAGGCTACATTTAAAGGGGCTCGAAATAAATATGCCGTTATTATACAATTTAAAAAAAAAATCATATTTCATATATATATGAAAAGGATAAATATTAGTCAAGATATAATAAGGAATATTGTGAAATTTATAGATAAACGTTCAAGTTCATTAAAAGATCTTTTCATGATATATATAAACGGTGGTAAAGGAAAAATATGATTTAACAACAATTTATAAAGTGTGTTATCAATGTATCTATTTTGCCCAAATTTATAGAGGACCATATATGTATTCAAAACGTTATGAAGTGAATGGAATTTTATTTTTATTAAAGTAATTAAAAAAAAATTGATTGAGTGAATAAAAAGTAATTAAGAATGGATTATAATTTGGAAATTATGGAAGATAAAATGGAGTCTATAATTAAGGATATTGAAAAATTCCATAAAATTTCATATAACAATTTTTCTATGCTATTTAGAATTAAGGGAATTTTTGTAGCAAAATATATTATTATTTCTATCTCATTTTTTAAAAATAAAAATTATATAAATTTTAAACTTACAAAATAATTGGCGATTCTAGATCCAATGTAATTAAAAAATTAGACGTTGGGATGAAAAAAAATATGAAATAATCGATTTACAATTAAAAAAGGAGGGTTATACATCATTATCGCAACTTTATGTTCCATCCTGATGGACAATTAAGGTCACATTATTTTGGGTTCACTATGGATAGACACAATAGTGTCCTTCATCTTAAATACAAAGAAGAAGTTTTTAACATATTCCTACATGAAGAAAAACTAGAACTACAATACATTTCATTGAAGTCAAATTCAATAATGCGAGATGACAAACAAAATATCTCAAATGTAATTCTTTAAGAAAGTCAAAAGTTAGTACAAAATATGAAAAAGGAAATTGAAAAAAGTATCACTGAAAAAAAATGAAGCAATTTCTCAACTTAAGGACCATATTGAAAACTTACATGCATAGATCAAGAAGTCTGAGGCTAAGAAGAAAGAATTAAAACAAGAAAAGGGAAGTTCTGAGAAGAATATCAACTAGAGTATTTCAAATAAAGAAAAAGAAAATTTGTGCTTAAAAAACCTTAATTTAAAGTTATTAGAACAAATCAGAGATTTAAAAAATGAGAATCTTAAGCCTCAAAATGAAGTTGAATCAAAAGATGAGGAACTTTCATGATCCAGGTGGATATTGGTGGCCACTCGCCTATTCCACCTAGACCCCCCAGTCAGTTTCATTTGTTTCCTTGTTTATTTAAGCATTTACTACTTTTAGCAGTTTTTTGGGTTCTGAACTTCCGGAGCAGTTTTTACCCCCTACATGGTATTTTTTTGGGTCTATGGAAGGCCTATAACCATATTTTGGAGCCTACAATGAAACATGTAGTACTCGGTGAGACCTTTCCAACAAGGTATCGTAAGCACCAAACAGAGATAATATGACCAAATTACGACCCCGGGAAATTGGCTACCCAACTAACCCCAACGAGGCCCACAAACTCTTGGTGTTATTTCTCCTAGGGTTAGGGTTTTGGTTGTTTATGGTTTATGGTTTTCTCATGTTTTCCAATAATAAATAAATAGGCCCTTGAGCCTCATTATAACACAGTTCAGAGGCATGTAGCTGTCACATCTCTTCTCAAAGATTAGCTACCATCGCCCAAGCTATCTTATTTCCATTTTGTTTGTACGCATAGTTCAATATTTTTCTATTAATGAAATGAAGTGTTTTTTTGTTGCATATCTGTGTTTATGATTATATATGTAATTTGTTGTGTTCCTGTTTAATTTCAGATCAATGGTATCAAAGTGGTCTGCTCTTTCTCTGTTTTTCTTTGCATGTCCCCAATGAGGTCAGGGTATAAGGAGTTAGGGCTTGATATGGTTGAACCATTGCAAGATCAACCTCGCAAAACCTGATGACCTCCCATGGTGAAAGAAAATAAAGACGAGGGGGTAGGAGATCCTTTCAAAAAGTTGGTTGAGGAAGCCCTCAAGCGATAGAGGGACGCGATGATGGATAACTTTGCCTAGATCCTTCGACGACTACCCACAAGTGATGTAACTTCATCCAGCAGCCACTCTGGAGGTGCCACTTCATTTAACGTACAACTCAACTTTGATATTCCCATATTAGAAGGCCTGATAGATGCAAACGACGTAGATAAATTATTAAATCTGTTGAAAGGATATTTTTAGTTCATGACTTTTCCAATCATGAAAAGGTTACATTTGCACTTCTCAAAGATGCCCCACGAGTCAAGAACTAGTGGGAAACCTACTGTGAACAAAAGGACAAGAATCAACCCTCACTTTTTTCAACCACACCCACTTGGAATTATTTTCGAGACACCATCAAGGAACAATATTACCCTATCAGGAGATATGAAGACAAATACATAAAGTGGACCACGATACGGCACAGAAGGGACTACGATGTGCCAGAGTTCGCAAATATTTTCCATACACTTCGCACAAGTCCCGTGGATGTCTACACATGTACATCCATGAGGAGATGGATTTTCTGGAGATTTCCTCACTCGGCACAGTGTATCAGTATGTTGTCGAAGCTTAAACAGAAGAAGTGGTACTTTGAATCTGAAAATCCAAAGCAAGGAAAAGGTGCCCCCAAACCACATAACAAAGGACCAAGCCAAGGCGGGGCTACCCAGCACATCCCACTGAAGTCGTAGGCAAAGAACAACACCATGAAGACGAAGAAGGACACGGGAAAATAGTGTGAGTTCCATAAGAGCTCCACTCATAATAGAAGTGAGTGTCGGGTCATGTAGTTTCTAATGGCTGAGCTAAAGGCTTCTGAATCAGACACAGGTTCCAAATCTAAATTAGAACCCGATAAGGGAACTGACAAAGGGAAGCAGATCATTGAGAGCCCAGTGCGACTGTGGCCACCACCAAGATCCAGAAGATTGAGCCTGAAGATCCAAAGGATCGGGAATGCCTCTTCCACTCATAGATGTGGGTGAAGGGTTATCCACTACAGTTCATTGTCAACAATGGGAGCTAAAAGAACCTCATTTTAGCAGAGGTCATGAAGCATTTGGGCCTAAAGACTACAACACATCCATAACCATACACCATTGGGTGGATTCACTAAGGACGAGATCTTTGTGTTAGCTAGTAGTGTCACCTTTCCTACAACATCAAGCCCTTCAAGGATGAGGTACTATGTGACGTTTCTCATCTTGAAATTTGTGATGTATTGTTAGGTCAACCATACTTTTGGAAGAGACATGTTGTATATGAGTCTACACCCAGCTCTATGATTATTACTTTGGCTAATAAGTTGTACATGTTACCAGAGGTAGCCCCACCTACCGCCATCTTTTTTATTACTATAAAGCAATGAAGTAAGACCATTTCCTAGACCAGGAAATTTGTTTTCCTTATGATTCAGCCCTCGGGGCAAGAAGAAGGTTGTGGCCACAGCTTCCAGGCAGGGCTCTTCTACACAACAACAAGCGATGGACAAGGTCATGGAGGAGTATAGGGATATTTTTGCCTCATCCACAGTGGTACCTTTGCACTGTCAGGTCAAACACTCCATCGATCTAACCCTGGGTGTGCCTCTTCCCAATAGACCGATCTATAGATGCTCAATTCTGGAGAACGATGAGATTAAGAGCCAGATTTGGGAACTATTATAGAAAGAGAACATCAAGGCAATCTCATCACCTTGTGGGAGCTTGATTATATTGGTATAAAAGAGGGATGGGGCCTGGAGGCTATGTATTGATTATCGGGCACTGAAAAAAAATCATTTTCTGGAATAGGTACCCAATCCCGTAGATTGATGACCTTCTGGACCAGCTCAAGTGGGGTGAATGTTTTAGCAATATTTACATGAAGTCAACTCGTCACTAGGTGCCTATCGAACCCTATCATGTGTGGAAGACTACATTCAAATCCAATGAGGGCCTTTTCGAATGGTTGGTCATGCTATTCAGATTTATGAATGCCCCTGTAACCTTCATGAGACTGATGTACAACACCCTATGACCCTTCACCAATGAATTTGTGGTGGTGTATTTAGATGAAATCTTGATCTTCAACGAAAGCTGGTTAGAGAAACTCCACCATATTCGACGGGTCCTTCAAACCCTACAACAACACAAGTTGTGTGCTAACTTGGAGAAATTCACCTTTGGCCTAACCTAGGTTCAATATCTAGGATATATCATTGATGAGCAGGGTTGTTATAGACATTTTTGGGCACTGCAACCCCAATCATAAATGTCCACAAACTGAGGGCTCCTAAGTCCCTAAAAGTGTTGCTTCACTACCTAAAGGAACAAGGTCAGTTGATTACATCATCTCCCAGAAGTTCTCCACAAAACACTGCTCAAAACTGGTTAAAACTGGACCATACAAAATGCCCACTGCAGAGGGTGCGATGCATATCACCTTCCCAGTGTAAAGGGTGTGATACATACTAGATGGCCCCTCTGTAGGGTGCGATGAGCAAGAATGGACAAATGGCAGAGACAGTTTGCGAGGTGGAGGATCATAGAATCTTCCAGAAACTTCCCCTCTGTCACTTGCCTCTCTGATTTCACCCAGGGATGAATAAGAGATCATCAATCTCCAAGTGGAATCAAGAACTATCAGAGAGAGGACACTAATAAAAATCTCGGAAGCTGACTCACCCCCCTACAATCATCTATATATGGATCCCTCATCACAGAGATCCAGAGGCTGGAATCTTGTATCTTGTAGAGAAGTGTTGTTGGTTTTCTGGTGAAACTTCATAGTGTTGGGTGGTCTAAGCTTTACTTGAGGTGAAGAAGGGCTTTCTTGCTGGAGGATGATGCTAGGTCAGAACAATTGGTTGTAATCCTCTTGCTATTGTTGATATTAATAAAGCTATTCAAGTTCTCCTCCACATTCTTGTATGTTTGATTGTATATGCATTTGTGTGGTCAATACATATCTGGTCCTGTGTTGTTTATGAATATAGATCTATGTTCTTCGATAGTATTACGCTGCTATGATTCCACGGGTGCTCTTTGAAGCTGGGCAGATGAAGAAGAAGTGGCAAAGACCTATCAGGAAGGAGAGGAACCAGGCAAGGAACCAAGCACAAGACTAAGTTTGGTGTCCTTTGTTCCACTCTTATCTATTTTTCATAAAGGAAAGCGAAAGTAGTTTTAACTTGTTTGTTTCTAAGATAACTACCAGTCTTAGTGGGAATAGCAGCTCCGAGTGGACACTATTCCCAGTAACAAAACGGTGACTCCGTTGGGGACCAAATAGATTGTTTTCTAGTCTATTTTCGTTTGTTTTATAAACTTACAGACAGAGCCTGAAGTCAAGCCAGCTAGCCTTTAAACTGCATTTGATATGTAAGTGCAAAGTAGAGCAAAACTGCTTCAGTCTATCTCCGAGTTTCGTTTATAAATTGAACAATCGATCTGCAAACACTCTAATTTCCCTAAGTGGTGGCTCTAGTAACCTCCTTAGATCAACCCCTATGATTTATATTTACTGAACATCACTTTCTTGGCCTAAATCCCTGAACTAAATTGAAAATTGTGAGCAAAGACTAGATAAAAGTCTCGCACTGGTACCATCGCACCCTCTCTTCAAGGCAGTCTTTATGCATCGCATCTCCCATGTGCAGTAGGTGAGATGCATACTAGATTCCCTGTGTGACAGGTGCGATGGTCAGGGAAGGTTAATTTTACCTTCAGACCTTGGTTTTTCTTCACTCTTTTTAGCTCTATTCAGGAGTTTTGCTATCTGTGGTCAGTATATCTCTATGGATACCCCCTTCTCTTCCATCATTCTGCCTCCATTTTGCAAAGAACTGTAAGTGTTTTTATGTATTGTGCGCCATGTTCAGTTCTCTTTTACAAATAAGTAGCGTAATCAGACTATTGTTTCTTGATCTGAAAGTGTCGCAAGTGTCGTTTTCAGTCGTAGAAGAGAATCCCATTGTTATTGATAGTCGATTATACTATTAATCTTGTATGTGATTTGAATTAGTAGTTTTTCAAGTGTCCAAAACAGTTTTCATTTCGAAATTGCAAGTGTCATCCTTATCTTCACTTCATTTTGAAAATAAATTTGTTAGTATTGTCGCTTTGAAAAGATAGTTCAGATTTGCACTTAGCTTTCTTCTTGTCATTCACACATTAATAAGGCTGAAAACAAATACATGCATGTGCATTTTCATTTAGACTGCTTGGTTTGATTTAGGACAGTGCATTTAGTGTGTGCTTTGTGCTCTTTGTTGAAAGACTCTCAGTTTTCTTTCCTTAGTAGCTAGGATTTTCATTGCAAAAGAAGATTAAACGATTGTTTATCATCTTAGACTGCATTTTAGGAATTGTATATACACATCACGCGATGAACCTGAAAGGAAAATTTTTAAACAAGATCAACTATAAAATAAATTTAATGAATCTAAAAATGCTTTGGAACCTAACACACAACATCTAGAAGTCTAGGCTAGAGACATATTCCGGCATCGTAAAGCTTGGTAACTGTCGCTTTCACTGATGGTTGGGTGATTCCTCCTCTTTGAGACGACAAGTGCCAGTATGGACTTGTGCTCCCACGTACCGTCGAGTATATATTGGGAGACCACAATAGGCTATATCCTTTATCCTTAGGAAGCCGTGTCTGTCGCCCTATCGATCACAATGCACTGGCATAACATTCGGGAAGATTGACTGTCGTACCATAAAAAGTATTATGTAGTTTTGCGATTGGTTTGGTAATCCCTCTGTCCAGATTTCCAGAGAAGTATTTTTCGTTCCTTTTCAGACTCCTTAAAGGAAAAGGTCCGTCTGAGCACTTGTCACTTCAGGCTCATTAAAAATCGAAGGCAACTAGAGTCATCTTTTGTTTTTTCTCGACTCTTAAAAATTGAAAAAACAATTTGTGTCAAAGCGTCTAAAATTTATTTTAATCGGAATAACATTACAATTTCCCTTGTTCGTCTTTAGGTTGAGAAAATGGAGTCTACCAACCAAGGGTTTCCCCTTGGAGGAAATCCTAGTCCTTTCTCCTCTTGGGGAGAGTTTGGTGCACCCCATATGGCCACATTGTCACTTCCAGGGTTGACGATTGGCTTGCCCGTATGGCTCTTCTCTACCTCTGTCATTCAGAATACCTTAATTCCTGAACAATCAAGTCAGCAACTAGATGATACTAGAGTTACCCCCCAACCTTCTACTTCGTCTGTTTCTCCCTCTCCTCCTTCCTCTTCACTTGATGAAGCTGGTAAAGCTAAATATCAAGTAACTGAGAAGAAGAAGAAGCGGAAATAGAAAAGGGAAAAGAAGAAGAAAGAGCCAAAAGCAAAAGGGGGCAACCATGTGTCGTCTAGCAAAAATCCTCACACTGCAACACCTAAGCCTAAATCTCCATGTGTCATTTGCAAAGGAGATGACTGTCATCGAGATTGTCCTTGCATCCCTTAGATCTTAAGGGACTGGTCTCCTCGTTTGCACAATCCGGTGTCGTCATCCTCTGATGATCATGTTAGGAGTACACCGTCAACTAGTGAAAGCAAAGTATCCAAACGAAAAAGGAATCTCAAATTTCCTTGTAAACTATGTGAAGGCGATCACGCCGTCCACCGTTGTCCCTTCCTAGATGAAGCTAAAAGAGTTTTGGATGTCTGTCCTACTTCACCGCTACAGCTCCCTCCTGGATATAAGAAACTCTTGTCGAGTCAATCACTAGTTGAAAATCCGGCTAACACGCCATTGTGGTCAGTTGAAGCATCTATCGTTGAAGATAAACTCTCTGAATCCATACCAGACGAAAGTCAAAAGGTCGAGTCGGTAGTTGGCCCGGTCTTGCCTTCAGAAGGTCTATCTTTAGACGATAGTCACTGAAGAGAAAGAGAACGACACCGTTCAAATTCTTTTCGTAAACACAGACTTTCGTGAACTTGGGGGCAGTCTACCCATTGCTTTACCGCAAGAAGGAAGATTGTCAGAGTCGTATCCGACCGTCTATTCGGTCCCACCTCCAAAAAACCTAGTTGTTTCCTTCGATTGGAATCTACTAGGCAGACCCCATTTACCGGCTAGTGTACCATTCCGAATCATTGTACAAGCTTACAGAATGGTCACGGCTAGTACCATCATAGATGAAGGGGCTTCTGTGAGTATCCTTTTCTCAACTTCTTGGAAAGCACTTGGTTTGCCA
>APFE030353988.1:145448-208493 GCA_000404065.3 Pinus taeda
TAAAGCATTGGTAAGAATTACCACTCCTCAAACTCTCAAGATAGAAGGACATATCAAGAAGAAAAAGGTTCAAGAAGTGAAAGATCACATAGAGGAAGAAGAAATGAATCCAACCATATCTTGTAATGCATTGTCCGGAATTACCACACCTCAAAATATAAAGATAGAAGGACATATCAAGAATAAAAATGTTCAAGAAGTGAAAGATCACATCGAGCATCAAGAAATGAATCCGACCATATCTTGTGAAGCATTGGAAGAAATTACCACATCTCAAATTCTCAAGATAGAAGGACATATCAAGAAGAAAAAGGTTCAACAAGTGAAAGATCACATCGAGCATCAACAAAAAGTTCTCCAACTTTTAAAGGATAAAGCCACTTTGGTGCAGAATCGAATGGAACAACCGGTAGATCAACATCGCAGTGAAAAACGTTTTTATGTAGGTGATTGGGTATTTTTACAACTACATCTCAAACAAGCTATTTATGAGAAGGAAATGTTGGAAATACTACATGCACCTAAGAAATGGCGACCTTACCCAAAGGGAAGACACTTCAAGGTAAAAATGGATCATGATAGTCTTAAATACTTTTTAGAACAAATATTATCTTTAGAACAACAGAAAAAATGGGTTACAAATATGTTGGGTTATGACTTTGACATCATCTACAGAAAAGGGAAGAAACTTTTGTTGCAGATGCACTCTCAAGAAAGGATGAGGATGTGGAAGCATTGTTTTGTGTTATTTCTATTATCCAATCAAATTGGATAAACTAAGTAAGGGATGAATGGAAGAAGGACAAAGAAGTGTGGACACTCATTCAAAAGTTGTAGAATATCCCAATTCAAACAATATTGCCAAAACTTGAAGAGGAAGGAAAAATCATATTGGAACCAGGAGCAGTCACAGAAATAGGAACCCGACAGCTACGAAATCGATCAATTTCAAAGTATCTCATCAAGTGGAAGAACTTATCTGCTGAATATTCCACATGGGAGGACAAGAATTTTATACAGAAGCATCAAGAACTACTCAAGTGTTGAGGACAACATTTTTTGAAGGAGGGGGGAATGTTAGGCCCCTATACTACTATTGTAACCCCTTATTGTTATTAGTACAACCCCCTTATTATATTGTTGTACCCATGTAGTCCCCATATTGTTATTATTGGGCCCCATAGAAGCCCACTATTTTTATTATTGTGCCCTTACATTATTATTGTTATGTCGACTTTCATTATATTATGACCCCTTAGACTCCTATACATAGAAAGGAGGTCTTGTCATTTGTATCATCAAGGAATTGTTCATTTATGTAATGTAAAGGAGGTTTCCCCCTCGAAGAGTCTGAATTCTAAGGCATTGATCTATCTTTTCTATCTTTTTGTGAGCTGGTTTCATAATAGTAACTTTCTAGACTAGTCTATACTTAGGAGTACATCGTAGGCTTCTTTGATATCCACAATTACAATATTTATACATTGGTGAACTTGATAATTAGATGATAATCATATCAAAACATTTCTAAGCTCAACAATAGCTTAGCCTAAATATTTATCTAGTTGAATAATTTGTTGTTTATAGGTTATATCCCATTTGGTGTTTATTTTATTGGAAACAGATAATGACATTACATTTACAAATGGATCAACATTGGCTAAAAAATTATGGACATTGTAATTAAAAAATTCAAAAGTCAATAAAAATCAAGGGTGGAGAGTATTTTCTTCTAATGTTACAGCATTTACTATTGATTCAAAGGAACCAAAAGACTTACTAGACGCCTTTTCAAAGGTAGAACTTTATCACGTGGAAAAGGATGTGAAAATGCTTGGAGGAGCATCTCATGTTGGCCTGATATCTTTGTGGGCTCCTAAATGGAAATATTGGCATATGCTCTCTTTAAATATTTAACAATGTTATAATCAATTGTTTAACCTTTAGCAAGCAGTGTTGAAGTATCTAGTGGAGTAGATTTGTTCGACACTTTCAGAGTGATGGACTACTTTTATTACTATATGAAGTGTTCTTGGAGGTAGTTTCATCTCCAGAATTACTCTGTGCATTTTGAGTAGGATTGACTAGTGGTGAGATCCTTCTTAACAATTGTTCCTTCAATTTATTTCTCGTCACCTCCTGTTTAGCAATGGGCCCTTTACTTCACAAACTATATCGACCATTCTTATTTTGAGGGGGGGGGGACTCACTTGGTGTTGGTGCTTCAACACTCTTCTTATTAGCATTAAAAACATAATAAAAAAATTTCACTGCATGTCCAATGCCAATACTTTCTTCAACCACCTCAGTTCTCTTGTTTCTTATGCTTGTTCCATTTATTCTTATTCTAATAAGGAATCATAAGTGTGTGTGTTCAGAGCATTCATGTTGTGGTTCCACTATGGGCACTTATTTTATGAATGATATTCTTGGTGGAAATAATAATAGTTGTCCATACAGATACTCTCTATGTTTAGCACAACATTAGAACTCTGGGAAAATTTGGAGGGCTCATTCTTATTGTTACTACTATTATTATTCCTTCAAAAATGGAAAGACTTGGGAGAATTGTTGCTAGGAGAAGTCTCACTTGAAGTTTTCTTTAATTACGAATTTTCATTGGTAAGTGCTTTCACGATCCTGGTCAATCTTTCAATATCTGATGAGTCCTTTTCTTTAGCCTTCCTTGAAGAAGGTTGAGTCTTCCTATCTGTTTCTTTGGATTCTTTTGATTCATCATCATCAGTAATGGATCCAATATCACACAAGTCCTTCTTGACAGAAATCAATTCTGCAAATTGTTGTTCCAATGTTTCCTCTATATCTCTTTTAACAAATGAGGAAATGCTAGCGGGCAAGGCAGTTGTGTAATAATCGATAGTAATCAAATCATGCAATTGCATGCCCGGGGAGACTTATCAATATGCAATTGAACTCTGGGTTAAAGTCTTTCACCTTCTCCTTTTCCCCCATCTTGTTGTTTTGGAGCTCTTGTAATAACATGGTAGGAGTCTTGTCATGAAAAAATTTCTCTAGAAATAACTTCTTAAACTCCCTCCAACTATGGACTAAATTGACATGCAGACTATGGTACCACGTTGTTTCTCTACCTTCTAATGTATAAAGGAAAATTATAAAAGAAACGTCATCATACCTTCTAGCATCCACAGATGCATTTAGAAGTCGTCAATATGATCTTCTACCTTTGTCCTCTTATCTAGATCAAACATTTATAGAAACGTTTTTGCATGTTTGGGCATCTTATGAAGGTTGTTTGGAAGAGAAAGAGGCCCTTGGGCCATCCAGTCCAAGTCTTGCTCAACCATGTCTTCATCTCTTGATTCCTCCTTCTTATCAAAATCTGAGGAGTCTTCTCCTTCACCATTTAAAACGTCGAAAATGTCATCAAAAAGAACAAGGTTGTCCTCGTACCCTTTGTTAAGGGGTGGAAATTGATCTCGTTGCATTATATTTTCTGAGGATTCTATTAGTTTTTTTAGAGTGGAAAAATCCAAATATTTCACAATAGAAACTAATATGCCAGTACAAGTTGTTTCTTTCTTCTTCGAGAAGTGTGAGATATTTTGTGCAAACTAACTTGGACCAATAACCTTTGCAAACTGATGAGTTATATGTCAAATTGTCTATATTTATTTGTAGGTAACCTCATATGGAAACTCTAGACCAGGCTGAGAATACCCTCCTACTTTGGGAATAGGACTTGGGATGATGCTAGGAATATTGTTACCTTGTCTAGAAGGTGAATGTTCAAGGTGTGTGGAGTTATCATCCATAATGAATTGGTTTCCCTCCTTCTATAACCATAATGTTGATGGTGCTAGATAATTCCAACATACATGGTATCTCCCCAATATAGGGTACCAATTATAACATACATCATTTGGTGTAGGAGTCCCATCCGAAATACAACCTGACTATCATATACTTAGATATAGTCCTTGGCTCTAGCTGTCAGCAGGAGAGAGAAATGCGTATGTGATTTTGAATGAGAAAGTGAGTGTGCCTTATGACTATTGGACTGTAGATGTATCAAGGTTTTGTTACTACAAAGGGAAAAATAAAGTGAGCCTCTCAGAGAGAAGTAATATTATTACCCTAATGGAGAGACACATGAATAATAAATATTCGTCTAACATCGAATGAAATAGTTCACATGGATGCGGCGATCATTATAAACATTACAACACATTTCCCATAAGTTAAGAACTAAAGTCACTGAAATATTTCAATTACTCTAGTACAGGTGAAAGCATACATGAACCATAAACATTCAAAGAATAATCTTAGAAAAAATCACAATCCATGTGTGAAAATTTGTTGGTCTAGAAGGCTTTGATAGTAGGCAAAAATTCCAAGATACATAAAAACAATGAACATCACTATCTCCAATACTAGAGTGTTAGAGCCACTAATTTCTCCCCTAAAGTATTAACTTTATCTCTTTAATTCCTTGTGGAAGAAGCCAAGGTTAAAATTCCTTTACATGATAAATGAGGATCCTTTTATAACTTGAGGCATGCCTTTTCACATCCCCATGACTCTTGACCTTCCAATTCCTAATGACCTTTGGATTTCCGAATGAATTTTGGAATTACGTTATACACACGCTTGGTATTACATGTCTTTTGGACTTCCATGGCTCTTTTTTCCATATATGACTCTTGGACTTCCACTTATTTCTTTACAATGATGACAACATTACATTGAAACTTCCACATAATCATCCAATGAAGACATGACATGTTACTATCTTTGATGACTGGGACTAGTAGTGACTGATGACATGAATTTTATTTGGTGGTGACATGGATTTCACCTATGTCTTCATTCTTCATGCATCTTTTCTCCGCTGATATCTTCACCCTCCAAAGGGTCTTTGACCTCAGAATCTTTAGGGTGCTTCAATCATTAAGCTTCCAATGTGTTATTTATTCTTCATTGCTTCCTTTATTTTTTTTCTTTTCCCAATCTTCCTCATTTGTGGTTTCCATATTGTTCCTAAGATACCTGTGGATGTAGTCACTCATGAAAAGCAACCATCAGCTTGAAAATATCCTAGTCTAACATGTTTTTTTCAAATTTTTTGTTCATTCCTTTCTATTGCACCTTGAAAGGGAAAGGATAGCTTTTGGGTGCAAGGGCTCACTTCAAAAGGTGGAAGGGTTGAAGGGGCAGGCTTCAAGTCTTTGGCATGTGCTCTTGCACTCATGTGATCAAGAGGGAGAGACAATCAAGGCAGGGTGCAAGGCACAAGTCTAAAGGACGAAGGGTAAGGCTTCAGACTTCCCAAGTGCACTATGTACTCCAAGGAGAGAGAGAGGGCACAAGGAATATTCTTTAAGGATGAAAGAGGATTGGTTTAGGTCTTCAGGGTGCTCCCATGCACTCAAGAGGTCTAGGAGGGCGCATGCCACAAGCCTAAAGGCAGAAGTGTGAATCTGCATGCCTTCAAAGTGCACTCATGCGCTTAAAGGGTTACGCGGGCGAATGGTTCACTATGGAAGTCTAAATGGTTCATATTAAGGCCTTCAAGGTGCACTCATATGCTCAATGAGGTCGCACTTCTTCGAGTCAGAGGAGTATATGTAAAGGAAGACTTGGTATCTTACAAGGGTGTAGTTCAGAACAAGGAAGGAGAAAGGGCTTAAGGAGTGTTCTTTGCACCCTTGGAGGGAACATGGTGCATTTCCAAACAATGAAGGATTCTTGATCAAGGATTTATAGTGCACTCGTGTGCTCTTAGCCTCGATGGTTTTTCTTTGACACCAAACTTTTTTCTAAGTTTGGGAGAGAGGTCTAGGGGTGAACATGATAAGTTTAGATATAAAACCATATGCGACACATAACATTCATCAAGAAAACTTATAAAATCTTGAACAAGGCTAAATATACATGAAAACTCCACTTTACATGCAATCCCTAAGTGCAACAGGCGAAGTGTGTCCGATTGTTACCAAAAAGTGTCAGTTTACAACAACAAAGATGTTACGACCATGAAATGCACTTAAGATGTTCTAATCAGTGCAGAAACACTTGAGAACACTCAAGAACACTTGAAATACATAGGATGACATGAAACAACACTTGATGATCAAGGAAAAACTTAGCACGATGATAAAATAGGCTCCAAAAGTTGAATGTCGTGAAAATTTGGAGGGTGTTGTAGCAGCGAAAACATGTATGTAGATATAAATATTGTAAATGATTGAAAACCTTATAAAATATTTTGGAAAGACGAGAGGCCTAGACGACAAATGAATATATTTATAACAATAGAAACTTAGATAATCCAAATGGGAATAACCTTCCTGATTCATTTCATAGTGAGTCCTCTAAAGCAAGACTCAAGGTTGTGGGTTTCAAGAAGTGTATTGGTCCTAATATTAGAGTAGAATACATATAAAATAGTCCTACAAAGAAAAAAGAAAAAACGAGAACAAAAGGCATACCAATTAAGGGTCTTTTCTTAGTAATCCCAATGCACCATGAGCTAATAAAGTTATGCGGAAGAAATTGAATTTTATGACAATATATCAACAATCTAGGAAACTATTTATTGAGGAATCTAGAGGTCAAACAATAAAATTTGAAGTCTTAGAATACATGCCTTATAGCCATCAACTTCAAAGCATTAAAATACTAGAGCATTTCACTCATCCCAATGTATACATATCCAATAATTTTGGAGTCAATTTATTGTAGGATGAAAATATGACATGATCTATCATTGGCATAAGGATAGTGCAGTGCACGATTATTTGTGCATTTTGCAGCTTTTTCCATATTAGTCCTTATGCAGAGCTTTCACAATCATAAGTTAACTATTAAAGGAAGCTACAATTTTACATCAATGACATATTTGAACACATGTGATTGTTTCTATGTTGAAACATGCTTCCATTACCATGTTGTTGGCCTATGAATCTAAGAGAATGCTTGTGGAGATAAGGGTAATCACAACATGAATGGGAGAATTCAATTTCCCTACAAAATAAAACAATTTTCTATGTAAGGTTATGCATTTCTATTAGTAAACAAGATGGATTACAGAGAATCATTAAGAAAACTTTCTATAGCAAAATATAATGAAGCCTCACATGACATTAACTAGAAATGGTCGTAATATTAAGATGCATTGTGAACATGCAAATTTTGAGTTGGTGTAACAAGTTTCATAACATTATGACACATTCGCCATTCCATGGTTAATGATCGAACACCAATTATCTGCATACTCTGCAAGAATTAAGTGCAACATTGTTACATTTGAGCGAGATGCATAAAACCTTGGACATCAACGTTTTTGTATTTGGCACTAGTGCTACAATGTGTTGTGGTGCATAATATTGGTGTAATATCACTGCAATGAAATCTATAGACAAGGACTAATATGGTAATAATTGCAAAACGCACAAAATAAGTAATAATAACTAATTATTGGTTGAGAAGGAAACACCTCATATTATACCTATTAGTGAGAGTGAACTAGCCACCCATCTAGAATTGATGGGAAATTATTGGCAACAAGTGATGGTAGAAGTAGTGTTTGGCACATTAGTTTCAGAGGAAGATGTATAGAATAAAGATAAATGTGCGGATTTTCGGCCTCCTCGGACATAGATTTCATTCATAACCTATACATGTGGGAACCCTACATGTAGATTGGTTGTTTTATAGTATGTAGATTTTTTCTTGTGCGTACAAGCAGTGTGCATAACTTTTCTTGTGTGGATATTTCTGCACAATGAAAGCTTCGAACAAGTCTCGTAATTTTTTTAAAGACTTTTATTTGAAATTTTCAATTAAATATATTCATACATTAAAAAAATTTAAACAACATTACAATATTGGCCAAAATTATGAAAAATGAAAATGCCATTATTATTATGCTTTCACTTTGTTATGTAAATTTGGCATAATCCTTATGTCTAGCATAAATTTCTACACAAAGTCCGCAAAGAGGGAGCCCACAAGAAAATAATTTAATAAAGAAATAATTGCTCAATCTAAAACAAAGAATCCTAGTTGGCAGGGTTATGATGGATCCAAAGCGTAAAATTTTAGAATAAATATGACCATTTCTTCGTTAAGGTACAAGAAATGTACAAAGATTTTCTTGTTCCAAAAAGAAGTGTGCAAAGGTTTTCTTGTGTGGTGATTTCTGCACATTGAAAGCTTCATACAAGCAAAGCTCCGCAATCAAGAAAAATCTATATAAATTTTATCTTCTATGTGGAACCTGAAATATTCTTTAACTAAATTGAAATTAAAACCCATTACAAAAGTTTCAAGGGTCAACTCATTTCCATAGTTAGATGTCAAAATATAAGTGAACTTTAGGAATGTGCTTCATTTGATTAAGAATTTAGCAATAGTTATTAGCAATCATAAATTCGATTTGATGCATTGTTGATTCAAGTTAAAAGATGCCTAAAATATACATGCTCCCGATGGTGTATCAATCTTGGTGATCTTGATCAGATACAAGAGTTTAAAAGGTTGTTTTAATGGTATTCAAACAATGTAATCAAACTCCTATGAAACCATTAAATTAAATATTTTATGGCTAACATTTTGACAAAGTTGTGTAAAAACTGAGGTGAAAACATCTTAGGTAAATAAAGAAATCATTAAAAAAATGAGAAAATTAAAAGTATTGTTTCTAAAAAGAGCTCAACATTTTAACTATTTTGCAATACATCATAAAATGACAACGATACATTGTATGTGATTTATGTGGTCTGATTGATAAATCATTTCATGATTTTTGGGTGTCTATCTAGTGCATCAATACTTATTATATATTCTAGATGCAAGAAAGGGGCTCTTAGATTGGTTTTCTATAAACTGTAGTTTTTGTCATCTGGAAAATTATAATAAGGGAACTCTCTTTGCAGAAGAAATAAACTGAAAATATTTCATCATCGAGCATGAAATTTCTTCAACATTTAATGGGTTAACAATAAATATCATATAAGCATGGTGGCAGAGATTTTACAGTGTGGAGGAATGTTCCTCTGCACATTGAAAGCTCTATGCAAGGAATTTATGCACTTTGACAACCATGAAAGCGCTCGTGGAGTCTATCCCAGAGCCTGTGCAAAGTAAGTTGTGTCGAGGAAGCTATGCAAAGGAAACATGCGCGGAGGAAACTATGCAGAGGCGGTTGTGTGGAGGAAGTTGTGCAAAGATGAAAATGTGAGTGAAATGCGGACCCCAATTAATTAGCAATAGAGACAGGGTCTATGTTGCATTGCAAGTATTCCTCTTGTTAATATTAGATACGTTTTCACAATAGTTGATGTAGATACCTTTATGAGTTATATGTTGCTCAAGAAATCCTATTCTTTAAAAATATGATAGAATATCTTACTAGCCAGATGGTTTAGAAATAATTAATCCTAGAATAAAATATTGATCAACAAACACGTACCATACTAGAATGACACATTGATCAACAACAGATATAAAATGATGTTAGTTCTAAATTAAATATCATTCTAGGTAGTTGAAAGAAAATTGTGTTGGTTTGAACTTGAAAATCAACCAACAAAATAATGGATGCAAGCCAAGAACAACATTGGTGAAAAGTTACAAATAATTTGAACTTTTATAGTTGTGAACTAACTTGACTAGATATAGCAATTATGAGTGATTCTTGAAAAAATAATTCTTCCTTTCTCGTAGCTATTATGAAGTGTGGAAAAATTAGGCAATTTTTTTATTCTAGTGATTGTAATATCTATGTGTGTGTACGGAGGAATTTAAATTGGGCTTAATTAATTGGATGTCTTTTAAACCGATTTTATGATAATATATATAATAAATATATATATATTATATAGAGAGAGAGAGAGAGAGAGGAGATTTGAATTGGAGTTGATATTGCTCTCTTGTTCATGAATTACCAATTATCTTATACGAATTTTAATGCAAGAAAATGGTGTAAAAATGATTTGCTAAAGAAAATTTGGGTACCATAATGGATTAAAATAGGTATATTTAAATTCCAAATCATCATATTCCATCGATATCTTCTCATGTGAAATAATTAAACACATAAAATGATAATTGCCATTTTGGAAACTTTGGAGAATGGAGACCAAAATACAATTGTATTTTTAATGAGTTTACATACCCGTAAATGATGCATCCAATCATCTACTTGGAAAATGTGAGATTCTTTCTCATGAGGTAAGTGATGAACAAAAATCAATTGAAGATATTTATTTATTTATTGTGTTCTTCCTTATGGTGTTAGGCCCCCATACTACTAGTGTAACCCCTTATTGTTATTAGTACAACGCCCTTATTATATCGTTGTACCCTTGTAGTCCCCATATTGTTATTATTGTGCCCCATAGAAGCCCACTATTGTTATTATTGTGCCCCTACATTATATTTTATGTGGCTCTGATTATATTATGACCCCTTAGACTCCTATATATAGAAAGGAGGTCTTGTGATTTGTATCATCTAAGAATTGTTCATTTGTGTAATGTAAAGGAGATTTCCCCCTCGAAGAGGCTTATTTCTAAGGTGTTGATCTATCTTTTCTATCTTTTTGCGAGCTGGTTTCATAACATATAGACAACACTATGTATCAAGCATCCCTCCTTTTTCTTCGAGTTACATCTTTCTACTTCCTCTTTGTAGTCGACGCCTCTATAATCCATAACTATAAACAACTCATAATTTCTCTCAACTTTTCCATATTCCTTGCTTGCTTTGTATTCATCGTTATTACCATCAAATGTTACTTGATAACTCATCCACCTTTAACAAATTCTACATATCTAGCACAATGATTCTCATGGCCTCAAATTTTTCCTCCTAAATATGTCTTAGGACCTCACTATCTTTCCTCCTTTACATCATTACTACAATCTCAAAAAAAATCCGCCAATTTTTTCTACTTAACATTTCTTTATTTTTTCTCTTTTATCATAATTCATATGTTACAATTATCTTTAGTTTCATGTTTATTTACATCGGTTATGAATATAATATATAAAAACAATATATATAACGATAATCATAATAATGATTGATTAAATAATAATTACTTATTGAAGAGAAATATCCCAAAGGACACAACTATTCATGAAAGGGCACAACTATTCGTAAAGGGCCTCCCTAGTATATAAGTAGGGCCCTCAATTGTAACCAACCATATTCTTCATCCACACATTTATACAATATATTTTTTATTCATAAAATAAATGATTTTATTTTATTCCAAATATATTTGATTATATGATATGCGTAAAAGAAATTTGTTCATTACATTGGTATCAAAGTCAATCTGATCCAATTTTTGGCCATCAATTATTTGTTAAGTTTTTTGTTGTTGCGATTGAGGCTTTCAGCCACACAAAGTGCTTTTTGGAGATTCTCCATTCTATCTTGGTCATTAAAAGTGCAAAATAATATATTCTATCTTGGTCATTAAAAGAGAAAATAATATATATGAACAGAAATAAAATTAGAGGCAATTTTTTTTTGAAGTTATTAAAAAAAAAAGTGATGAAAGTTTTAAAAAAATTAAAAAATAAAAACAATAATGTTAATAATAGTTGCAGCAATAAAAATCATGACATGTAGCTACATCCATTACCACACACAACTGCATCCACCAGTGCCTACCTGCATGCAACTACAACCAAAGCCACACTTGAGCTAACTTTTGCAAATTTAGTCACTACATCAAGTAAATCATATCACTCAATTGTCACTTTGAAATCATAACTATTTGGTACTACCATGACCTGTTGTTGCCCATACATCTAGACACCATTTATTTGTGTCATGTTACTACTACCGTCTCAGTTTCCCGCCACCATTTAACCCTTCCTCCAACAAAACTATCGTTCTAGCTATTGACATTGTTGGATACCGCCAACCTACATGGTGTATCCTTGATGTGAAATCCCAATTAGACCTCACATTGGTTGGAGTGAAAGCCCCATCCGGAGTATCGGCCCAACCATCATAACACAGACGTTTGCCTTGTTCCAGTAGATAACATAAGAGATTATGTATATAAACCTTGAACAAGAAAGTAAGTTGACATTGTGAAAAAATCGTTGCAATGTGTAAAAGGAGACCGTCACGAGCGGGAGACGAGAGTGAATCTCTATAAGGAAGTAATAGTACTGACCTAAGAGAGACACACAAGAGAATGAAATGATTCATTAGAAAAATAGTTCACATAACGATTATTAAAGAAAATACAACACACATTCAACAAGATGAGTACCAAAGCGATCAAAATAGTTTAATTTCTCCAATACATATGAACACGACATATACCATAAACATCCCAAGAATAGTCCTAAAAAATTCATGATACATGTTGCTGAGGCCCAGAAATAGGTAATTATATGGCCTCATTTTTCCGCCTAACTTAGCTTAATCCATCATTCTCATTAGTTTATTGCATGTTTTTTATTATATTTATGCTAATAGAGTGAGTTGGGTTAGTCATTATACCATGAAGTCTAATGTGTGCTTGATGCAGATTTTTGGTCAATTTTGGAGACAAAGTCAAAGGTTTAATGAGCATTTGGCAGCAAATATTCGAAGAAGACAAGGGAGAGGATTTGTAGAAGGGTTTCCCCCTCATTTATGACTTCCTCCTTCAAATCCTCCTTCAGAAAGTTTGGAGCACAAGCAGCCACATCAATGCATCAAAGAGGCAGCCGAGCAAGTGAAGAATAATTGATGTCTATCTCAAGTCTTGGTAGCCAAGCCTCCTTGATTTTAGGGGAGCTGTTGGAAGCTCCAGTTGTAAAAGTAGAGAGGCCTAGGGCCTCATTAGGTTGTTGGATGTTAGTCAAATTTTTTCACTTTTGTTGCAGCTTTTTCTCAGCTCATTTTGAGATTACTTTTGTGGACAGTTTCATGTAATGTGACTATTATTTTGATAATGAAGATGAAATCTTTTCTGAGCCAGCACTGAGTTACCTCATAGGGCTGAAGCTCTTGGGTTAGGGCCCAACCCAAGCTGTCCAGCATCTCTCGTTTTGTATTTACATGTTTTGTTTCAATTTATGAATTAGTTGATGTTAGATAGATTTCTTCCTTGGTTAGAATAGGTTGCTTTTGGTGATTTACATAGTTGTTTCCATTTCAATTTGTTGAAGTAGGTTAAATAGTGTTAGGATAAAGATACAAAAAGGCCATCAATAGAGCCTTGACCTCCTTTCCTCCCTTTAGGACCATGAGCTGAGATAAATACCCTCTTGCTGCCACAAAAACATTGTTTTGCCTTCTCCATGCAATTTCTAGTGTTATAGTTTGATTTAGAGGTTAATGCTTTGCTTCAGATCCAGTTTTCCATACTCATTCCTATTTCTGCAATAAATCTCTTTCCATGCTTTCCTTTCGATATAGCATTGTTCAACATTTTATTTTCCTAGATTATAATTTAGGTTAACATGAGATACAGTTCTGTTTTTCTGGTGCAGCTAGTTTCTTTTCTTGCTTAGTTTTAGAGTTTTATTTGTAGCTCTCTTGCAGTACATCTCTGCTCATAATAAGTCAATAAATCAGCCATCACCAAATCTCTTCGCTACATGTTCCATGGGTCATTCAAAGCCCCTCATAAAGCTGCCCCAATTTTCTACACTTTTCTCATAAACTTTCCTCTCGTCCCTTGAACAAGTCCAACCATCATTCCCTTCCCTAATCCTCCCTGATGAACCTTAGACACCTTAACACATCCTTCTAGCCTTCAGCTACCATTTCGAACCATTTTTCCACCTTTAAAACCTCTAAAACAACCCTCGGCATCCTCCTGTAGATCCCTTGCAACCTCCTGTAGAATTTCCTGTACGTGACTTATTTAAATCCAATTGCAAGGAAAGCCTCCAGAAGGTTTCCAGAGGCCTACTAGGACCCCTCCACACCTTCCTACACCTTTGCAAATCCCAAATTCGCACTCCATCGCCACCTCATCACTGCCACATCCACAAACAAATAAATTACATGCATGACAATTTCACATAAAATACAAAAAAACCCCAAAAAGATGTTTTTTTCTCATTTCCTTCTAGAAATAGCTTGAATAGATGTCGTTTACTTCCTAAGTAGGTAATGACATTCATTTTATAGTTTTTCATCTCTCTTTTGGCAAAATTAGGGTTAGTTGGTTAATTAGGGTTTGCTAGGGTTACTTCACATTTCAGTCTTCCTTGTCTTTCTACAAGTAGAATAGCCTCTGTAGAGTAAGATTTTCTTTCTTTCATCACATATAAAGCTTATTCTGGAATTCATAGAAGTTGGCTTGAGATCCTAGTGATCTTGTGCCAGCTGACCAAGTGACAACTTGCAGTAAGAACTAGTACTTGTGCATACAACACTGTCGCTTCCAAGTTTGTTACGAACTATCGGGTTGATAAAAGTAAAGTAGGAAGCCCCAAGAGTTGTAGTATTATTTCTGCAATACTAGTGCCCACCACTTTTTGGCGCCGTTGCTGGGGAAGCGTCAGAGTATTTTGTGATTACTGCTTTTCTTCTATTTTCTATTGCAACATTCTGCTAAGTAGTTCATTTTAGCAAAAGTAGAGTAGTTGTTTCTTTCAATTTCTGCATTTCCTTGCTTTCATTTCAATTTTGTAATTTCCATTTGAGCAGAAGTAGATTAGTCCTTTCAATTCTGCAATTTCCATTTCAGCAAAAGTAGATTAGTCCTTTCAATTCTACAATTTCCATTTCAGTGAAAGTAGATTGGTCCTTTAAGTTTTGCAATTTCCATTTCAGCAAAGGTAGATTAGTCATTTCCTTGCTTTCATTTCAATTCTGCAAGTTCCTTTCAACAAGCTCATTTCAGTAGTTTCAATTTGTTTGTTCAATCAATTTCAGTTTTGTAGGTACAAGCAGAAAAAACAAAAATCACCCAAAAGAGATTTGCTTTCATGCCTCGTAGGAATAGAGATAATTCAGGGAAATTCCTACCCAACACCCCCACCACATCACAAAGCCACCCTTCTCTCTTCTTCAGTGGTAGTGATCCAGAAGAAACTTTAGGGGAATAGCCAAAGATATTTGAAGAACCTATAGGAGAAGAGGAGGAAGAAAACCTCCCTCCTGAGACAATGGTTGAAAACAGAAATTTTAGGGGGAATGGAGAAAGAGTAGTGGGTACCTTTCCCATCCGAGAAACCAATGGGGATACTAAAATGAAAAACATAAGCCCTTTAGCCCTACCTCACTTCCATGGATTGACTACAAAAGATCCTATCACCTTCTTGTTTGAGTTTGTTGTTACCTGTCGAACCTATGACTATGCAGAAGATGAGCAAAAGTTGAAACTATTCCCTTCTACCCTCAAGGATGCAGCAATGCGCCAGTTCATGGGGTTACCTTGCAATACCATCACAACTTGGGCTCAAATGCAGCAAGCCTTTAATAACAAATATCAAGACTATTGTAGGTCAAAAGACACCAAGGAAGAACTCTTCTGAATGACCATGGGAAGTGATGAATCTTTGGAAGGTTATGATGAGAGGTCCCAGCTCAGTTATAAAAGGGACAGGTGCACACTTGACCCTGAATATCTGAAGTTGGTCCTGCTCAGGGGAATTCCGAAAGACTTTCTAGACACCCTCCATTTGTTGGCTAGGGGATACATCTACCAACTACCTTATGAAGACGTAAAGACTGTTTTTAGAAACCATTCTAGGGAAACTAGAAAGAGAGGTTGCGGGAGTCAACCCACAACCAGTACCTCCTCATCCAGCTCATCCCTCAAAGGTGAACTTGGAAACATGCTGGAAGACTTCAAGAGTGAGATGCTGCAGACTCTTTCCATGCAAATGGATACCTTGCATATAAAAAGGAAACAAGAGGAAGCAGAGAGGGCTTTGGCCATTTTTTGTCCTAGGTGCACCAGAAGGCATCCTAGGAACAAATGTCCATTGAACTCTATAGAGGTTTGTTCAGTCTGTGAAGAAGATCATTCTACAGAAAAGTGCCCTTCCTTGCCCGGACTTAACGATGTATACCACGGGGCCGAGGAACCACTGAGCCACTCTATTTCATGAACCAAAGGAGACCGCATGGACCTAGACCATACCAGCAGGGAATGCAAGGGACATCTCAGGCATACTACAACCCTAATCAAGCCACTTCCATACCTTCTTGGGGTCCCCCTACTCATCCTTCGTGGTCCACACCTCCTCCTTGGTCATATCCATCTTAATATCATGCCCAACCAACCGCTCATTCATTTCACTCCTATGCTCAGCCACAACCTCAGTGGAATGCATCTCATCAAGGGTGGAGGCCCCAGTTCAACTCTCCTCCTGCTCTTTTGCCTCCACCACCTGCTCAACTGAAACCATTGACTCCTACTCCACCAAGGCAACCCCAAGTGCATGCTCAACCAAACCTAAACCCGGACAATAGACAGGCTCAGAAAGTATATAATGGGGAACTATCATGCCAATTCTATGTTGTGGAGATTCAGGAGATTAACCTATGATCTGGGAAGGTTCTCCCAGATAGCCAACCTCCCCCTTAGGAGGTTGAGGAAGAGAAAGAGGAAAGTGAACAAAAAGAAAATCCACCCTTTCCTAAGAGACTATTCGGGACAACATAGCCCACCCAGAAGAAACTGAACTTCTGGGAGAATTGAAACAGTTATGTCTAAAGATACCACTTCTCCAAGCCATAAAGTATGTGCCTATATACAATAAGATTATCAAAGAGAAGTGCTTCAATCATCCAAGTAGGCGCAGAAGAGATGCCCCAACCATCAATGTCATAGGACAACTGTCCAACCTGATGTTGGGGCAAGTAATCTGTATGAAATATTTATACCCTAGAAGCCCAGTAGTTGATGTCCACATCAATGACACCATGATCCCACATACCTTGATTGGTCTAGGAGCTACCGTTAATGTATGACAAAGGACACCATGCTCAAACTCAACCTCCAGGGCTCCTTGAGAAAGACCACGACAGTACAGCAGTAGCAGACTGCTCCACCATGACCCCTGAGTGATGGTCTCTATTGATTCTTGGGAGTACCCCGCTGATTTCCTAGTTCTCCAGCCGAAGGTGAAGCTCACTAGGTATCCTCTCATCCTGGGAAGACCCTAGTTGGCTACTGCAGATGCCTACATCAGCTATCGAGCTAGGAACATGACAATCAAGAACGAGCATATGTCCAAGCAGCTAGTCCTATACCCTCCTACCCAACCCCTGTTAGAACATGATATACCTCTCTGGTTGGAGGAGGAGGATGAGGATGAAGTCTATTCTACACCACTATGTACAGTAGAAACTATTATGGGGGGAAAACCGCAAAATGAGGATGATATCATTGAAAATTTAATTCAAAATCTACCCCATAGTATTTTTCCATTAGAAGATCTAGTGAAAGAAACCCAAGATAATCCCTTAGCTGATCTCTGTGTGGCTGACCCGACCTCTCTTCATGTTAAGAATATGGAGTTCGACCCTAAAAGAACCCTGAAAATCAACTCATCCCTATCCACCTCCCAGGAGAAGGAACTGTGTAGCTTATTGAGAAAACATTTAGATGCCTTCGCCTGGAGCTATAAGGAGATGAAGGGAGTGCACCCTTCAGTGTGTACTCATCACATAGGCATTAAAGAAGATTGCAAACCAGTCAGGTAGGATGAATCCAGCCCTTAAAGACATTGTTAAGGAAGAATTGCAAAAACTACTTGATGCAGGATTCATCCACCCCATCTCTGACAGTGAATGGGTCTCTCCTTTGGTGCTGTGTCAAAGAAAAATGGTAAGTGGAGAATCTGTGTCAATTATCGGGAGCTGAACAAGGCCACTAAAAAGGACCATTTTCCTTTTCCTTTCATAGATCAAGTGTTAGATGGTCTGGCGGGGAAAAAGTTCTTCTCTTTCCTAGAGGGGTTTAGCGGGTACAACCAGATTCAAATCAGCCTGAAAGACCAAGATTAGACCACTTTCACTTGTCCTTGGGGTACCATTGCATATCGGGTCCTTCCTTTTGGTTTGTGCAACACTCCAGCCACTTTCCAGAGAGCAGTATTGAGTATATTTTCTAAATTGGTTCCTGATGCAGTGGAAATATATATGGATGATTTTACTCCTTATGGTTATAACTTCCAGGAAGCTTTATCGAACCTAGGAAAAGTTTTGGATAAGCGTACTGAAATGAACCTGTCCCTCAGTCCGGAAAAATAAGAATTTTGATGACTGAAGGGGCCGTGCTAGGTCATGCAATATCTCAACAAGGATTACAGGTGGACCCCAACAAAATTTCCATCATCCAAAGGGTCCCACCTCCTCAAAAGGTGATAGATGTATAAATTTTCCTAGGCTTAGCAGGATATTACAGAAGATTCATTAAAGATTTTAGTAAGTTAGCCTCTCCATTGTTAGGTCTTTTGAGAAAAGATGTCGAGTTCATATGGACTGAAAACTGTCAAGAAGCCCTAGATACCTTGAAAAGCAAACTTGTGACTACCCCAATTTTGAGAGGCCCAAACTGGGCCCTACCTTTCCACATTCACACAGATGCCTCGAACAAATTAATAGGAGCAGCCTTAGGGCAAGTTTATGAAAAGTTACCTTATGCCATATACTTTATAAGTAAAAATTTGTCCAAGGCAGAGTTAAACTACACAATAACTGAGAAGAAAATCCTAGCTGTAGTACATTCTTTAAATAAATTTAGACATTACATCATAGGCTATCAAATCTTTGTACACATTAATCATGCTGCAATTAGGTATTTAATGAACAAACTAGATGTGAATGCTCGCATTATTAGGTGGTTGCTTTTATTGCAACAATTTGATTTAACCATTGTTGATAAGCCTGGTAAATAAAATTTTGTAGCTAACTTTTTGTTTAGAATAAACCTGCTTGCAGGTGAGGAAGGAATGGTGGATGATCAAATGCCCAATGAACACCTATTTTCGATCTCAGTACTCTCTCCATGGTTTGCTGATATAGAAAATTATTTGGTTTCAGCACAGTTCCCACCACACTTGTCGTCAAAGGAGAAGAGCAAGGTCGTGAGGAAAAGTGCCCCTTTCACCTAGATTAGGGGCAATTTCTTCAAACTTGGCCCAAATCAGATCTTAAGAAGATGTGTCAGGGAGGAGGAAGTTTTTGAAATTCTCCTGACCTGTCATGACGGTCCTTGTGGGGGCCATTTTGCAGCAAAGAGGTCTTCCTTCAAAATTTTGCAAGGAGGTTACTATTGGCCCACTCTTCATCAAGATGTGAAGATATACACTAGCCAATGTGATCGGTGCCAAAGGATGGGGAAACCTACTCCAAAGGATGAGATGCCCATGCAACCTCAAATGACTTTTGAGCCATTTGAGAAGTGGGGCATGGACTTTGTGGGACCTATCAACCCTCCTTCAAAACAAAGGAAATACATCATTTTGTGCACTGATTACCTGACAAACTGGGTAGAGACAAAAGCAATCAAGGTAGAAATAGAGGAAAATGTAGCTGAGTTTTTAAGAGAGAACATCTTCTATAAGTTTGGGTATCCAAGAGAGCTGGTTACAGATCAAGGTAGTTAGTTCACTTCCAATTTGATTGAAGACCTGCTCACACATCATAAAATCAAGCACAGGACTTCCACCCCTTACCATCCACAAGCCAATGGGTAGGTGGAAGTCACTAACAGAGCTTTGGAAGGAATTTTGACCAAGGTAGTGAGCAGCAGTAGGAAAGATTGAGCAGATAGATTGGTTGAGGCCACCTAGGCCTACAACACCACATGGAAGACCACCATTGGGTTCACACCCTATGAACTGGTCTATGGGAAGAAGGATTAGCTGCCAATAGAATTTGAATACAATACGCTAAAGATGGCAGCTCAACTGGACCTAGACCTCATCGATGCAAAAAGGGAAAGGTTACTCCAGCTCAATGGATTAGATGAACAAAGATTGCAGGGCCTTCTCCACACAGAGGTAGTCCAGCTTCAAAGGAAGATATGGGACGACAAAAATATCAAGGAGAAGCGAATTCTAAGAAGGAGATTGGGCGCTTCTCTATGACTCAAGGTATAAAGATTTCAAAGGCAAGCTGAGGACAAGATGGTTGGGACCCTACACTATAGAAGAATGCAATGACAATGGTTCAGTTCTGATCAGAACCATTGATGAGGAAGCCATCCCCATGCTTTTCAATGGACATAGGTTGAAAATTTACAAGAAGCCCCTCTCCAAGTGAGAGTTCATTGAAGATCTGAATAAGGCAGTGGTGGTAGTGGAGAAAATCTCAGCCTCCACTCCATCCACTCACTGAGAAAAAAGGAAAAAATAATAAGGACTCAAGTGAAAACCTCTATGAGGCGCTTGAGTCCCATCATTGGGTTGAAAACCTCTTTTGAGGCGGCCCAGTGATGACAAAAACAAAGAGAGAGAGAGAGAGAATAAGATCATTGGGTGAAAACCTCCCTTGGATGTGCTCAGGGCAGGCAAGTAGGGTGAAAACCTCCTGGAGGTGCCCTAGTTGTCTTTTCAAAAAAAAAAAAAACAGAGAAAAAAAAGGAAGAGAAAATTGACTTTTAAGATGCATTGCAGGTTAAAGGTGGACCACAAGAAAGAGAAAGGAGATGCCACAAAGCCTATTACACATCCTCTACACTCTTCTCCATCACTCCTGACCTTTCTTCCACCTCACTGTGTGTTTTTTTCGAACACTGTGTATCCTACAGGAGGCCCTGTGTGTTCTATAGGAGGCCCCTGTAGAAATCACTCAGAGCTTGAAATGGAATTTAAAAATATTTTGAGGAGCTGGTAATTTTCATAAAGAGTTTGTAGGCCATCCTACGTCTATCCACCGTCCTAACCCTCCATCCCACACCTGCACCACCTCATTTCCATTGATTTCTTTCCTTCCTGTAGAAAAAAACACAGAAGCCAGTTAAAAAAAAAAAGGAAATAAAAAGAACAACACCTCCAAAACTCACCTGCAGCTTACCAAATCCCTCTCCAACACCATTAGTATCTCTAATAGCATCCTCAAAGCTCCCAACACAAGAATCAAATAAAAATTTCAAAGGGAGAAGCAGCTACAGGAGCTCCTGTAGGATTTGTTGTAGCAGTTGATCCCCTTAAAATCAAGCTCCAGCAGCAAAACAGGTGCAGCCACATGAATACAGAGGATATCCAAAGAAAGATTCAATTAAAGGGTACCTGTACAAAACAAACAAACCACATATCAAGGAGCAAAAATCATATAGCAGAAGGGATACAGGCATGTAGCACTGAAATCCAAGCATGTAGCAGCAACAGAAACAAGCAACACCAGAGCACGAACATTTAACCTGTAGGTAAGTGTCTAACCCTCTCCTCTATTGCATCTGTATAATTCAAAAATTCCACGAACAAATGAGATGGTTAGGGTTAAACCAGAAAGGTGTCCAGTTAACTGGCCACCCTCATCCAGTTCAATTGCGCTTATCCTGAGATCCCACCACACGTGTGCCTAGTCAACTCACAGAAAATCCAAAAGACAGGTAGTGGTGGGTGTATAAACTCTGATACAAATGATGGGAAGTGATTGCGAGAAGAAGTCGTGAGGAGTCATGATGACACAACAGTGGGGACCAATGGTCTGAATCATGGCAACGTACCCTTTTTTCCTACTCACATCATCACCAGAAATATCTCAAAATAGACATAAGTACTCCCCCTCAAACTCCTCCACCACCTTTGTTTCCATTTCATCATCATCCCCATAGTTGCAGCAAGATCCATACCACCTCCATAACCTCAAAACCATCGTTCTCTGTCGTTGTCAGTACTCCTCCTCCTATCGGCATTCTACAGGAGCATTATCGGGTTCTACAGGAGCAGTGACAGGTTCTATAGGAGAACCTACAACCAGTTCTACAGGAGGATCAGTAAGTAGTTTTTCAGGAGAAAACATGGGGTTTTCACTCAAATTCAGACTTGAAGAGGTAGGCTCTGTAAAAACCCACCTTAGATATTAATATGTGCAAGGAATGATGCAATTTTAAGGAAGAATTAAGCCTGAAAAAGAAGGGGAATTTCATAAACAAGTTCAGTCAGTTTCTTCAAAAAAACACAGTTTTTCTTTGTTTCATGTTTCTACAAAAATTCTTGTATCCTTCTCTACCTGAGGTGTTCCAAAAGGGTGCAAGCAAAATTACAGGGGGATTCATGAGGAAGGAACCCACAAATTTAGTTAGGCTCCATGAACATGCCAAGGTAGTAGCCATTTTCACCAGAGCTAATTGGATGCCATTTTTCGAAAAAATTCGAGGGTTTGATGAAGAAGTGGCTCAAGAGTTTGCCCTTTCCTTGGTACCCCACTCAAAGACCCATGCCACTATTACTTTCAGAGGTCTCACCATGGAAATGGCCCCAGAATTTATCAGTAGGGTTACCAGTCTTCCACTTGGATTACCCTGGAGCAAAGATGAAAAGCCACTAGGTCAAGTTGCCAAGAAAACCTTCTTCCAACCAAATGAACACCCTATAGAAGACAAAAATGGCATTAGAAGAACATGCATACCTTACCCTTGGGATGAGGTCAGTTAACAAATCATCAAGTACATTTCATGTGAAGGGAGGTATAGCATAGTTTATGGCTACCATTTTAGACTTCTTCATGAGCTGAGATATGGCATGGACACTCCCACACCACAAAAACTCAACATTCCCTATTTTCTCCTACAGTCCCTTATAGACTCCAGTATTAAGTTGAAGGTAGGGGGTCCAGAGCAGTTGGCTCACCATGGGTTGATTAAACTATTAGTGGAAGAAGCCCTTCACACCTTCACAATCCCCATAGCCTGGAAAATCTTCAGAAATATGACAAGAGAAGATGATATAAAGGCCCTCGCATATGACCTTAGTCCTTCTGAAAGTGAGAGGGAAGATCAAAAAGGGGAAGATGAGGAGGGAACCAAAACAGGGAAGGAAGAGACTAAAACAGAGAAGGAAGAGACTAAAATAGAGAAGAAAAAAAACTAAAGCAGAGAAGGAAGAAACTAAACAAGATGAGAAGGAAACCAAAACAGAGCTAGAGGAAACAAAGCTAGCATAGGCAGAGAAGACAAAAGAAGAGGAAAAAGGGGCAAAGAAGATAGAAGTGTCTCCTGAGAACTAGAAAGGGAGCCAACTGCTACTCTTGCTACCCTCAACACCCCAGTTAAACCCAAGAAAAAGAGGAAAAGGCAACCATCAATGTATTTTAGGGCTCGAAAAAGCACAAGGATAAAAACAAGGAAGCCACAACCATCCTAAAAAGAGCCTATCGCAATTGAAGATTCCCCTACTGACAAAAGGGAAGAATCGCCCTCCAAAACCCCCATCACTTATGAAAGAGGAAGTCCTAGATCTTCCACTTAGAAGGAAATAATAAAACTACATAACTCCAAAATAGTCCTACAGGAGGCACAGACTGCTCTACAGGAGACCCTAACAAAGCTACAAGAGACTGAAAAGCTTGAGAAAAGGGCAGAAGAGCAGACCAACGGGAAGGATGAAATAGCAGAGACACAATAACTTGACCCCCAGCCTAGTTTAGGCTCTTATTACAACTTTCTTGAAGGGGGAAAGATTATTCCACAAAAATTTGCAATTCCACTATTCTTTGAACTAGAAAAAGGAAGGATAAGGAGCCATAGATGGATGCAGATCGCCAAGTCCAAAGGGTTGGAAGATATTGGCCACATGGAAAGAAAGCTTAGAGAAATGGGTAAGGAGTTAAGCATTGTAAGACATACATAAGCAATCAGAAGATCTCACTTGGAAGCAGAAAATTAAATGTTAAGAAAACAGCTGCAAGAAAGGGAAACACAATTGGCATGCATGGCCAGCTGGTCTATGGAGGCACTACAGTGTAGGACACCAACAAAATCATATGGAGTATACCTCAAAAACCAATGGCTACAGTTTCAGAACAAGACCTTGGCACAGAGAGGCACCATGCCTTTTCATGATTATAGACAGTTCATGGACCTATGCGACCATAGTTCAACATAAGACAAGGCAAAGATAGCAGAGTTCTATTTGCATAACATGGCCCTAACTGATATGAACCTATGGGACCCCAATGCTAGGTTAGGGGACTTGCAGCTAATGGCCATGACATCATGGATGAGTCATGAGGAGAAAAGGGCAATAGAAATCAAGTTGATTGCAAAAGAACAAAATGAACCCCTCATGATTAGAGCAGAGCTATTAGACCCTATGGCTCTCATTAGCACCCACCAAATGCTTGCAAATAATCCTCAAATTGCCCTTGAATATGTTAATGATCAAGCTTAGGCCATTACACATTTTGAGGACATGGAAAGATTGCTTGGAGATGACTGTATTCATGCTTGTATGAGGAGGTGGAATACACTGCCACACAACTTGCAGATCAGGGAGTATCACTCCCCAACCAAGATGAAAGAAGCATTAAGGAGAGTGCCACTATACAAGCACTCTATGCAAAGTTTGAAGGTCAATTGGATTGGCCTCAAATTAAATCCCCCACTGCTGCTAGGACTGCTAGAGGGCAGAAACGAGGAAGAAGAAAAATAACAGTGGGAAGATGTGGAAAGTAAGGCAGGATTCCATGATAAAGAAGAGGATCTCACATCAGAAGCATGGGATGCTAGGGAGGGCATCAGGGTCATCAAAGATGAGGAGATGGACTAGTTGCTCAAAGGATGAGCAACACATTTAGTAGGGGGTGATGATGAGCCCTAGAAATGGGTAATTATATGGGCTCATTTTGCCTCCTAACTTAGCTTAATCCACCATTCTCATTATTTTATTGCATGTTTTTTATTATATTTATGCAAATAGAGTGAGTTGGGTTAGTCATTATGCCATGAAGTCTAATGTGTGCTTAATGTAGAGTTTTGGTCAAATTTGGAGACAAAGTCAAAGGTTTAATGAGCATTTGGCAACGAATATTCAAAGAAGACAAGGGAGAGGATTTGTAGGAGGGTGTCCCCCTCATTTATTACTTCCTCCTTCAAATCCTCCTTCAGAAAGCTCGGAGCACAAGTAGCCACATCAATGCATCAAAGAGGCAGCCGAGCAAGTGAAGAATAATTGTTGTCTATCTCAAGTCTTGGGAGCCAAGCCTCCTTGATTTTAGGGGAGTTGTTGGGAGCTCTAGTTGTATAAGTAGAGAGGCCTAGGGCTTCATTAGGTTGTTGTATGTTAGTCAATTTTTTTCACTTTTGTTGCAGCTTTTTCTCGGCTCATTTCAAGCTTACTTTTGAGGGCAGTTTCATGTAATATGACTATTATTTTGATAATGAAGATGAAATATTTTCTGAGACAGCACTGAGTTACCTCAGAGGGCTGAAGCTCTTGAGTTAGGGCCCAACCCAAGCTACCCAACACCTCTTGTTTTGTATTTATATGTTTTGTTTTAGTTTATGAATTAGTTGATGTTCGATATATTTCTTCCTTGGTTAGAATAGGTTGCTTTTGGTGATTTACATAGCTGTTTCCATTTCAGTTTGCTGAAGTAGGTTAAATAGTGTTAGGAGAAAGATACAAAAAGGCCATCAATAGAGCCTTGACCTCCTCTCCTCCCTTTGGGACCATGAGCTGAGGTCAAGACCCTCTTGCTGCCACAAAAACACAGTTTTTCCTTCTCCATGCAATTTCTAGTGTTATAGTTTGATATAGAGGTTAATGCTTTGCTTAAAATCTAGTTTGCCATACTCATTTGTGTTTCTACAATAAATCTCTTTCCATGCTTTCCTTTCCATATAGCATTGTTCAGCATTTTATTTTCCTAGACCAGAATTTAGGTTAACATGAGATACAGTTCTGTTTTTTTGGTGCAGCTAGTTTCTTTGCTTGCTCAGTTTCGGAGTTTGATTTGCAGCTCTCTTGCAGTACATCTCTACTCATAATAAGTCAATAAATCATCCATCACAAACTCTGCATGCTACATGTTCCACAGGTCATTCATAGCCCCTCATAAATCTGCCCTAATTTTTTGCACTTTTTTCATAAACTTTCCTCTCGCCCCTTGAACAAGTCCAACCATCATTCCCTTCCCTAATCCTCCTTGATAAACCTCGGACACCTTAACACACCCTTCTAGCCTTTAGCTACCCTTTCCAACCATTTTCCCACCTTTAAAACCTCTAAAACAGCCCTCGGCATCCTCATGTAGATCCTCATGTAGATCCCCTGCAGCCTCCTGTAGAATTTCTTGTAGGTGACTTTTTGAAGTCTGATTATAGAGAAAGCCTCCAGAAGGTTGCTAGAGGCCTCCTAGGACCCCTCCACACCTTCCTACACCTCTGCAAATCCCAAAGTCGCACTCCATCACCACCTAATCACTGCCACATCCACAAACAAATAAATTACATGCATGACAATTTCACATAAAATACATAAAAACCCAAAAAGATTTTTTTTCTCATTTATTTCTAGAAATAGCTTGAATAGATGTTGTTTACTTCCTAAGTAGGTAATGGTATTCATTTTATGGTTTCTCATCTCTCTTTCTGCAAAAGTAGGGTTAGTTGGTTAATTAGGGTTTGCTAGGGTTACTTCACAGTTCAGTCTTCCTTCTCTTTCTGCAAGTAGAATAGCCTCTGTAGAGTAAGCTTTTCTTTATTTCATCACATATAAAGCTTCTTCTGGAATTCATAGAAGTTGGCTTGAGCTCCTAGTGATCTTGCGCTAGGTGACCAAGTGACAGCCTGCAGTAAGAACTAGTACTTGTGCATACAAAACCATCGCTTCGAAGTTTGTTACGAGCTACCGGGCTGATAAAAGTAAAGTAGGAAGCCCCAAGAGTTGCAGCATTATTGCTACAATACTGGTGCCCACCACATGCATCAAAATGTGTTGGCTCATTAAGTTTTGATTAGGTGAAAGATCCAATTACATAGTTACAATGATGAGGAAATAGTTCCAATAGTGGAGCATTAACTCACTTCTTGCTTCTCCAAGAATAATTATTCTCTCCTATGCCAACTAGAGAAGTCGAGACTAGCTCTCCAAAGCTTAAGCCTCCAAAAGTATTTTTCTTGAGTTATGAGGTTTCTTTTTTAACAAGAGGAATGAACTTTCATCTTCCATTGACTCTTGGACTTGTAAAAAAACTTTTGAACTTCTCTATGTGACTTTTGGACTTCTCTATATGACTTTTGTCCATCTATGACAATGTGACTCTTCATATTCCACATGTGACCTTTGGACTTCCTGCACATTACATTTTTTCATTTTCCTTGAAAATACATCATTACATTCCACACAATGATGTGGCATAACACATGGACACATATTGGCTATTATGATGACATGGACTTCATGATGACTTGGAAATGCCAATTTGTCTTCCTTGCTACTTCCTCTTGCATTCTTAAATTTATATATGATCTATGCTTCATCTTCATGAATTATCCACTTTGTTCTTCTCCTTCACTCTCTAAAGGGTCTTTGATCAATATCGAAATCCTCTGAGTTATCATGCAATGTATTCTTTTTGTCTGGGTCCATGATCTGCTTCATGTTGCCATGATAGTTCTCCTTCTTTGCAAGTGTTTATTTATGCTTTCTCCTTGGTCTAGTGTAGTGGGGAAGCGGAACAGACAAGGTAGTAAATCTTGTTGCTTCAGCCTGCACCATGCGCCCTAGAAGGAAATAGAGGAAGACTTGAAAGCATAGTTTGACTAGTCAAGGTGGAGAAGAGGCCTCCTTTAGCCTTCCCTATTGTTATATGCATGAAGAGGGAAGATGAAATCTTCAGGATTTAGGATCATGTTATGTGTTGGGAGGAAGAGGAGGCCTTAAGGAAAGTGTAGTTTCACTATTCAAAGACAGAGAGAAGGCCTCCTTCATCCTTCCCTATTATTCCATGTGCTTTAAAGGAAGAGTCTAAGAAAGCTTGGGTATAGAGCACATTGGGGAAGAGGGAAGGTTGAAGGCTTCGTGCTTCGTGACTCCGTCATGAGCTTTGTAAGAGATATAGGAACCTTTCTTTTCTGAAGTGAATTTTTTTGTTTTGAAGTGTACCTTGTTGTTTTAACGTCTTCTTCATTGTTCCAAAGTGTGCCTTATTGTTTTGAAATGTGCTTCATTGTTACAAAGTGTGCCTTGTTGTTTCAAGGTGCTCTTCATTGTTCCGAAGTGAAATTTTGAAGGGAGAGAAGGTCCTTGTTCTTCCGAAGTGCGCTGAAATGGTACTTGTTCCTTTGAAGTGCATTTTATCACTCTGTTTTTTAAATACGCTCACTATGAGTTTGGAGTACACTCAAGATTCAAAGGGCGTATTTCTCTCCAACATTGGCTTCTTATTCATCTTGAATACAATTTTGACTAAGGGATGCAGCATAAGGCTAGGTCACTTATCCTAGAAAGTATTAATGCACTGTGAGAGGGAGGACACCTTAGAAAAGACTTATTGCACAAGTATGGGAGGAAAATATATGTCTATGAGGCTCATGAGTAAACTACACTCATCACCTAGTAAGAGGGATAATTCCTTTAAAACTTGCACTAAGTAGGAGGACTAAGAAGAGCTCTCAAAATGGCTAAGTGTGGAACCAACAGAGTAGGAGAAAGAAATGCATCCTAACATGACTCAAACTTGGATCACACATAAATTCAATTAATGCAATCCAACAGAATGCACAAGACTTATGAACATTAATAACACCTTGAAACAATATCCAAGTGACACCTATTTCTAAGTGTGACAGTTAAAACAACGCGTTACAACACTTAGAACACACGTTACGACAAGAATGGTTACTTTGGCCAAAATGTGTGCTAAGCTATAAGAATGTGTCTAGCACATATTCCAATTATATGTAGGACCATGTAATGCAAAAGGGTGCACTAGAACTAAATTTGGTGATACGCAAAGGGTGCAACACATGCACAAGTGAAAAAAACAAAAGTGACACCTGCGACATGAGGGAAACATGAAGATGACACTGGTAAAATGTGAATGACCTTGAAAGCGACACATGTCAGAGTGAAGATAACATGAAAAAAAAACTTATTAAAGTAAAAGTGAGCTAAAGTGATAGTCACGAATGTAAAAGTGACACTTGTGAAAGTGAAAGTTCGTAAAAGACAATAGTCGAGAAAACGCTCCAAAATAGAAATACAAACACAACAAATGTGAGGGAGACTGTCAATTAAAGTGTGCATTGATTGTCAACATGAGTTGAACATCGCACAGGGATTATCTTGATGGATGGTGCTATGCTTGTCTTACTTTTCATAAGAAAGTGCGCTCATGAGTTCAACCAGAACTATGCATGTGTGTGCAAGTGACTTTGCCAAGTAGAATCTAGGAATAAGATTTAAACATATCACAAAACAAAAATCAACCATGAAGAGATTATGGAACGACAAATCATAAAATCTTTAGTAAGCTTCAAAATTGAAGTATAGACAAAATTTTGGAATATTGATCGCAATATCAACACCATCGATTATCGAGTATCAAATAATCAAATTAATTGCATAAAATTGTTGTTGTTGTATCATGCTCTGCTACACCCATTGTACTTGTCACCACCCTTCAACGTTCTACAACTCGGTAGCTACCCATATGCCTTTTTCCTACATAACTATAAGTCCAAAGGAATCCCATATGACTTTCATTTAATTTCAACGTGACTCCTTATAAAATCACGCCCCTTCATCGTGAGCTAAGGCTCGAAATATAATATGCCGTTATTATACCATTTAAAAAAAAATCATATTATATATATATATACACGAAAAGGACAAATATTACTCAAGATATAAAAAGGAATATTGTGAAATTTATAGATAAACGTTCAAGTTCATTGAAAGATCTTTTCTATATATATATAAAGGGTGGTAAAGCAAAAATATGATTTAACAACAATTTATAAAGTGTGTTATCAATGTATGTATTTTGCCTAAATTTATAGTGGACCATATATGTATTCAAAATGTTATGAAGTGAATGGATTTTTATTTTTATTAAAGTAATTAAAAAAATTGATTGAGTGAATAAAAAGTAATCGAGAATGGATTATAATTTGGAAATTATGGAGAACAAAATGGAGTCTATCATTATAATTAAAGACATTTGAAAATTTTCATAAAACTTTATATAACCATGCTTAAGTGCTATTTAGAATTAAGGGAATTTTTGTAGCAACCTATGTTATTATTTCTATCTGATGTTCTAAAAACAAAAATTATTTAAAATTTAAACTCACAAATCAATTGGCAATTCTAGATCCAATGTAATAAAAAAAATTAGATCTTGGGACGGAAAAAAAATATGACATAATTGATTTACATTAAAAAAAGGAGGATTATACATCATTATCGCAACTCTATGTTCCATCCCAATGGACAATTAAGGTCAGATTATTTTGGATGGATAGACACGATAGTGTCCTTCATCTTAAATACAAAGAAGAAGCTTTTAACATATTCCTACATGAAGAAAAAATAGAACTATAATACATTTCATTGAAGTTAAATTCGATAATGCGAGATGACAAACAAAATATTTCAAATGTAGTTCTTTAAGAAAGTCAAAAGTTAATACAAAATATGAAAAAGGAAATCAAAAAAAGTATCACTCAAAAAAATGAAGCAATTCTCAAGTTAAGGACCATATTGAAAACTTACTTTCATATATCAAGAAGTCTAAGGCTAAGAAGAAAGAATTAAAACAAGAAAAGGGAATTTCTGAGAAGAATATCAACTAGAGTCTTTCAGATAAAGAAAAATAAAATTTGTGCTTAAAAAACCATAATTTAAAGTTATTAGAACAAATCAGAGATTTAAAAAATGAGAATCTTAAGCCTCAAAATGAAGTTGAATCAAAAGATGACGAACTTTCATGATCTAGGTGGATATTGGTGGCCACTCGCCTATTCCACCTAGACCCCCCAGTTAGTTTCATCTGTTTCCTTGTTCATTTCAACATTTACTATTTTTAGCAGTTTTTTGGATCCAAAACTTCCGAAGCAGTTTTTACCCCTTAAATGGCGTTTTTTTGGGTCCGTGGCAGGCTCGTAGCCATAGTTTGGGGCCTACAATAAAACATGTAGTACTCGGTGAGACCTTTCCAACAAGGTATTGTACTCGTCAAACAGAGATAATATGACCAAGTTACGACCCCGGGAAGTTGGCTACCCAATTAATCCCAACGAGGCCTACAAACTCTTGGTGTTACATATCGTGGGGTTATGGTTTTCTCATGTTTTCCAATAATAAATAGGCCCTTGAGCCTCATTGTAACACAGTTTAGAGGCATGTAGCTGTCACATCTCTTCTCAGAGATTATCTACCATCACCCAAGCTATCTTATTTACATTTTATTTGTAAGCATAGTTCAATATTTTTCTATTAATGAAATGAAGTGTTTTTCTATTGCATCTCTGTGTTTATAATTATATATGTAAGTTGTTGTGTTCCTATTTAAGTTCAGATCAATGGTATTAGAGCGGTCTTCTCTTTCTCTGTTTTTCTTTGCATGTCCCCAATGAGGTCAGGGTATAATGAGTTAGGGCTTGATATGGTTGAACCATTCCAAGATCAGCCTCGCAAAACCCGATGACCTCTGATGGTGGAAGAAAAGAAAGACGAGGGGGTAGGAAATCCTTTCAAAAAGTTGGTCGAGGAAGCCCTCAAGCGACAGAGGGACGCGATGATGGATAACTTTGCCTAGACCCTTCGACGACTACCCACAAGCGATGCAACTTCATCCAGCAGCTACTCTGGAGGTGGCACTTCTTTTAAGGTACAACCTAACTTTGATATTCCCATATTCGAAGGCCTGATAGATGTAAACAACATAGATAAATGATTAAATCTATTGGAAGGATATTTTTCAGTTCGTGACTTTTCCAATTGTGAAAAGGTTACATTTGCACTTCTCAAAGATGCCCCATGCGTCAAGAACTAGTGGGAAACCTACTGTGAACAAAAGGACAAGAGTGAACCCTCGATTTTTTCAACCACACCCACTTGGAATTATTTTCGAGATGCCATCAAGGAACAATATTACCCTGTCAGGAGATATGAAGACAAATACATGAAGTGGACCATGATACGGCGCGGAAGGGACCAAGATGTGCTAGAGTTGGTAACTATTTTCCATACACTTCGCACAAGTACCGTGGATGTCTACACAAGTACATATAAGATGAGATGGGGTTTCTAGACATTTCCTCACTCGACACGGTGTATCAGTATGTTGTCAAGATTGAGAAAAAGTTTAAACAGAAGAAGTGGGCCTTTGGATCTGAAAATCCAAAGCAAGGAAAAGGCGCCCCCAAACCACATAACAAAGGACCAAGCCAAGGTGGGGCTACCCAGCACAGCCCGCTGAAGTCATAGGAAAAGAAAAACACCATGAAGACGAAGAAGGACACAGGAAAATATTTGAGTTCCATAAGAGCTCCAATCACAATAGAAGTGAATGTTGGGTCAAGTAGTTGCTAATGGACGAGCTGAGGACTTTTGAATCAAACACGGGTTCCAACTCTGAATTATAACCTTATAAGGAAACTGACAAAGGGAAGCAGATCATTGATGCAGAGCCCAGTGCAACTGTGGCCACCACCAAGATCCAGAAGACTGAGCCTGAAGATCCAAAGGAGGGGGAATGCCTCTTCCACTCACAAATATGGGTGAATGGTTATCTACTACAGTTCATTGTCGACAACGGGAGCCAAAATAACCTCATTTCAACAGAGGTCATGAAGCGGTTGGGCCTAAAGACTACAACACATCCACAACCGTACACCATTGGGTGGATTCACCAAGGACGAGATCTTCGTGTCAGCCAGTAGTGTTGCCTTTCCTATAGCATCAAGCCCTTCAGGAATGAGGTACTATGTAACGTGCTCCTCTTGAAATTTGTGATGTATTGTTAGGACAACCATACTTGTGGAAGAGACATGTTGTATATGAGTCTAGACCTCGCTCTATGATTATTACTTTGGGTAATAAGTTGTACAGGTTACCAGAGATAGCCCCACCTACCGCCATCTCTTTGATTACTACAAAGCAATGCAATAAGATCATTTCCTAGACCAGGAAATTTGTTTTCCTTATGATTCGGCCCCCAGGGCAAGAAGAAGGTTGCGGCCACGGCTTCCAGGTAAGGCTCTTCTGCATAGCAACAACAGATGGATAAGGTCATGGATGAGTACAGGGATATTTTCGCCTCACCCACAATGGTACCTCTGCACTGTCAGGTCAAGCACTCCATCAATTTGACCCCGGGTGCGCCTCTTCCCAATAGACAGATCTATCGACGCTATATTCTGGAGAACGATGAGATTAAGAGCCAGATTCAGGAACTATTGTAGAAAGAGCACATCAAGGCAATCTCATCACCTTGTGGGAGCTTAATTATATTTGTACAGAAGAAGGATGGGACCTGGAGGCTCTATATTGACTATCGGGCACTAAAAAAGATCATTGTCTAGAATAAGTACCCAATCCCACGGATTGATGACCTTTTGGACCAGCTCAATGGGGCAAAATATTTCAGCAAGATTGACATGAAATCAGGTTAGCACCAGGTGCCTATTGAACCCTTTGATGTGTGGAAAGCTACCTTCAAATCCAAGGAGGGCCTTTTTAAATGGTTGGTCATGTTATTCGGATTAACGAATGCCCCTGCAACCTTCATGAGACTGATGTACGACATCTTGTGACCCTTCACCAATGAATTTGTGGTGGTGTATTTTGATGGCATCCTGATCTTCAGCCAAAGCTGGTTAGAGAAACTCCACGACATTCGAAAGGTCCTTCAAACCTTGTGACAACACAAGTTGTGTGCTAACTTGGAGAAATTCACCTTTGGCCTAACTCAGGTTCAATATCTGGGATATATCATTGATGAGTAGGGTGTACATGTGGACCCATCCAAGATAAAAGTCATTCGGGATTGGCCAACCCCAACCACTTTAATAGAGCTCCACAACTTTTTGGGTCTTGCCAATTTCTACCGTAGGTTCATGTTGGGGTTCTCTCATATCACTTGGCCTTTAAGTCAAGTCACCAAGGGTGGAGCGAAAGAAAAGTTTTTTTGGTCAGAAACCCAACAAAAATCTTTCTATGAGTTGAAGAATCACCTCTGTTCTGCACCAATGCACACATTATCAGACGTGCAACAACCATTTGAGATTGAGACATGTGCCTTTGACTATGCTATTGGTTCAGTTCTTACTCATCATGGGCATCCAGCGGCTTACCAGAATGAGACACTTTCAGACACAATTCGAAAGTACCCCACCTACGACAAAAGAAATGTATTCCAATGTGAAGGCCTACCATCAATGGAAGCATTAAATTCTAGGGAAGGAAACGGTCATCCACACAGACCACCAACCTCTACAGTTCATACAGACACAAGGGAAGTTGCAAAACGATCGCCATCAGAAATGGTCCACCTATCTAGAACAATTCCATTTGACATTAAGTATAAGAAGGGAATCACCAATAACATCGTTGATTGCCTTAGCCGACCACCGATCATGGCGCTAATCATTGTGCTCAACTCCTGGGGGCATGAGACATCACGGTGGTCGCATCTTTACAATAGTGATCTAGAATTCGGCAACATATACCAAACACTCCTAGAAGGGAAGAAATCTCTAAATTTTCACCTTCAGGATGCATTGTTATGCCAACTGGGGCACATATGTGTTCTTTCAAGTGAGCGTGCCAACATGATTTGGGAGAAACATTATAATCGGGTCGCTGGACATTTCAGAGTAGAGAAAACAGTGGCAGTATTGCAAAAGTATTTTTATTAGCTGAAACTTCGTGAGGATGTTGGCAAGTACATCAGATCTTGGAACACCTACACCATTGCTAAACCAACCATCAAGAAGCAAGGCCTATATACTCCTCTACCTTCTCTTAGCCTGCCTTGGGAATCTGTCTCCATGGATTACATGTCAGGCCTTCCTTCTACTAAGCAGACAACGACTGCATTTTCGTGGTGGTCGACAGATTCTCTAAGATTACCATCGTGGTGACTTGCAATAAGAGTATCACAACAAAGGCCACTACTAATCACTTCTTTGAGTGAGTGTGGGTACACTTTGGGATCCCACAGTCCATTGTCTCAGATCGAGACAGAAATTTCCTGAGTGCATTTTGGTCAAGTCTTTGGTTGATGCTATATACAAAACTTACTAAGTCCATGAATTTCCATCCCCAAATTGATGGCAAAATAGTGGTTCTCAACTAGATGATCATACACATTATGCGCATGTACAACTCAAAGCATCCAAAAACGTGGGATGAAAGTCTCCCCTATGTCCAACACAACGACAATAGAGCTCTCCAAAACTAAACATGCCACAACCCCTTTTAGGTAGGGCTAAGGTTTCAACGACTATGCCCCATTGATGTGGCCATACCATTTGCAGCCACTCAGGTAGATTCAACTTACGTTTAGTCCAAAGATGAAAGGGCTAACAACTTCATTGAGCACATTCAACACATTCACCAACAACTCCGTGATATATTGGACAAACCCAATGCTAAGTACAAGCAGTACCATGATCAACATCAAGTGTCGCACAAGTTCGAGGTGGGTGATAAAGTTTTGCTACATTTGCAGAAGGAGCACCTTGTTCGACCCCAATGCAAGATTTAAAAATTGAGAATCTTAAGCCTCAAAATAAAGTTGAATGAAAAGATGAGGAACTTTCATGATCTAGGTGGATATTGGTGGCCACTCGCCTATTCCACCTAGACCCCCCAATCAGTTTCATCTGTCTCCTTGTTCATTTCAACATTTACTATTTTTAGCAATTTTTCAGGTCCTTGACTTTCAGAGCAGTTTTGACCCCCTAAACGACATTGTTTTAGGGCTCGTGATGGGCACATAACTGTTGGAAAGGGCCCGCGGCAGTCACATAACCGTTGGAAAGGGCCTGCGGTGAAACCTGTAGTACTCGAAGAGACCTTTCCAACAAGGTATCATAAGTGCCAAACGGAGATAATATGACTACTAATTTACAACCCCGGGAAGTTGGCTGCCCAACTAACCCCACGAGGCCTACAAACTCTTGATGTTACATCTCTTGGGGTTAGGGTTTTGGTTGTTTAGGGTTTTCTCATATTTTCGAATAATAAATAGGCCCTTGACCCTCATTGTAACACTATTCGAAGGCTTGTAGTTGCCACATCTCTTCTTAGAGATAAGCTACCATCATCTGAGCTATCTTATTTCCATTCTGTTTGTAAGCATAGTTCAGTGTTTTTCTATTAACGAAATGAAGTGTTTTTCTGCTACATCTTTGTGTTTATGATTATATCTATAAGTTGTTGTGTTCCTGTTTAAGTTCGGATCATTTCATGGCTAAAAAATCATAACTAAAATATGCTTACTCAGATTAAGAAACTTTAAAAATGATAATAAATTATTGAATAACAAATTCAAAAAATTTATCGCAAAAGAAATATCAAAATATTCGTATGTAGTATTCCAAATTGAACAAAAGGGAATAAATGTAGATCCCATTAATCTCACGGATAATAGAATTCCAAATCTAATTGAAGTGAAGACATACTTGGATGTTGTAGTTCAAATGATAAAAAGTCCAAGAGGATATCTAGAAATCAACTCAGCGACATCTGTACTTCAAACAAATCAATAAATTGCCAAAAGCATGATGAGGGAAAATCAGTCACATGAAATATTTATCGACTTCCTCATCATAAAAACATAAAATTTAATAATTTAAGGTCTCGGCATCATACATGAAGGAAACAATGGACTTATGTTTTAAATACTACTGATGTTAGCATAATTTAGCCATATCATAAAAATCCATCTAAAGTAGAAGATTGATTTAGGATGGTTAGCTCCCTTCCAATTCGACGGTTATGTTTATCACTTATAGGATCCTATCATATTGTATCATCAGACATGAAAACTCGAAGAGTTCCAAAAGATGTGAATAGGTTACAAGACAAAGAAATGGATGACACACCTTTTCAACAATAAGCTTTGAGGACAAAGTTTTCCTAAAGGGCAAGCCAATGTTTTTTTTTTTTTGTTTTTTCTCGAAACAAAAACCATAATTTTCATTAAGTGAGCTAAAAGTTCCATTTTTTTATATGCATCAGTTTACACTAAATTTGTTTTTTTTGTAAATATCCATCCACCAAAAATAGCGGACTAGTCATAGCACTATTTATAAACATAGCTAGTATTTAAATACATAAGTTAAAAATAAGCAGAATTGCCCTCCAAAAAGCTCTCATATGAAAAAAAGAACTCTAAAAATATCATAAGTCCAATTGTAGGCCTTGTATAAATGGATTGTCGATGTACTCATAGTAAGTGTCTCCATCCTGTTTGATAATCTTCCATGTGCCCAAGTTCTGCTCTGCGCACACCTGAGAGAGATAGTGGACAATGGAGTTCCTTTCCCTATAGATGTGATATACAAAAATCTTGTCAAAACTATGCTTTAAACCCATAACCTCATCCAGAATGGGAAGCAATGTGTGCATGAAGGGGAAGGAAATATTATGAATATAATATATAAAAATTTATAAATAATAATAATAATGATTAATTAATAATAAGTTATTGAAGATACATGTTTCAAAGGACATGAATATTCATGAAGGCGCACCTTTCCTATTATATAAACATGACCCTCACTTGTAACTAACCATATTCTTCATTCATACTTTTATACAAGATATTCTTTATTCCTAAAATGGGTTATTTTACTCTATTCCAAATATCTTGGACTATCTGTTATCTAAAAAAAAAAAAAACTTTGTTCATTACAACATCTTCTCTATTCTTTTCCATTAAAACTCTTTTCTTTAACTATGAGATCTTTCCTTTGGTTTTCTCCACTTTATTTTCTTTTGTTGCACATTCCACTTGACTTGGAACAAAATCATCATACAAAAGATTATGGAAATCAAGCATTCCCATCTACATGTCTTCTATTTTTATATCTTTGGCAACATCATCTCCATCAAAATCCATTATTGTAATACCACTTTTTTCTACAATACCACCTTCTATTGCAACATCACTCACTATTGAAACATCTCTATTTGAAAATTTAGATGCATCCATCTTCCTCATCATTTATTCGTAATTTGGTAAACAAAGAGAATTTAGGAATGTCCGAAACTCGTCACATTTCAACCCAAGTTTTCCGCATACACTTCACCCTCACAAGCATCTATCATCGTGGCTAATGACGTCTCTACGGTTCCAAGTCAAGAGGACCAAATACCCCTTTCTCTTAGTTTTAGCATATTTAATTCAGATGGATTGGGAGTTGGTTTGTTATACAATTTATTTTATTTTATTTTTATTTTATTTTATTTTTATTTTTTTTTAATTTGGATTTTAAAAAATAATAAAATAATTAAAACCAATTTTTTCATTTTATAATGTTATAATTATTATTTTAAACTCAACTAAAATAAAATTTTATATATTAAATAAATTTTAAAATAAAAATGTAATAATTTATATTTATTGTTTTTTAAGTTTGTTGAGATTAATATCATTCTGATTAAGGCAAGGAATTGAACTCTTAACTTATATCAAGAAGTAACTTAACAAAGCACCTTGGAATTGAACAAGTGACTTTATACCAAGGAGTACTTTAACAGAGCACATGATCACCGACCACCATCTATCCAAGATCCTGTGGGCTATCAAAAATAATTTTTTATTTAAAATAAGGCTTTCAAAATTTTAATTTTATTATCAATCGTTATTAAGTTGATGGTAAGGATTCATTTCCATAGAATATTTTGTCTATCCAGGGGGCACTGTAGACTATCAAAAATAAAATTTTATTTAAAATAAGACTTGCAAAATTTTAATTTTATTATAAGTGGATGGTAAGAATTTAATTTCGATGGAATATTTTAGAATATTTTGAATAGTATACCTAAATCAAAGATAGATATGTGTTTTCAAAGTAGTTATTCCTTTTTTGTTCTTTTAATTAAAATGATTAATTAAAAATAAATGCCATATGAAGAAGTATCATATGAAATGACTTATGGTTTTTTGGTCATGTTGTATTAACAAGTCATGATATTGGCCATGGTATTGTAATAATGTCTATTTCCAAATGGAGTTGTCTATAATGCGACTTTTTGGAGATTCCGGTGATGGAATCCGGCGGAAGAAATGAGGTTAAATCCTGATTTTTATCAGTTAAAATGGTTTTTTAACTGCATATTTGGATTCAGCGCCCTCAAAAACCCCTAGGAGCTATTGATTGTGTAGAAACTAGCTATCAAACTTGGGATTCCAATGAATTGCTGCGGGATTTTGACCAGAAAAATCCGCCGGAAAGGCTTTCAAAAAGTCGCGTTATAGACTACTGCTTTCCAAATTAAATAGCACAATGGTAAAGTGGGGATAAATATTAATAGATAGAAAACTTGTTCAATATTTTTTAAATGTGTTAACCTATATATTAATTACCTTTATTATTAATAATGAGAATATATTATTAATATTAATTAAAATTAATTTGTAATTTATTAATTTTTTTATTTTTTAACTTTTTAATAATTTAAATATATTATAAATTCATGATCTTATTAATATTTCCTTGGTTGCACCATTTACATAACTACAAAAATTTTGTAACAAAACATACCCTAATCCAAAAATTAAAATTATTAAAAATTTTAAAAAACAATTACACCCAAGATCAGCATGGATATGGGTGGCTTTAATCACCTGCAAAAACATCTCAACTCATATAAGAGATTATTACGTGATGTGGAATCCATATTGTTTTAAAAAACTCGTTTCTCATCATGTAGTGTTTGTCCATTCTCACTACGTCGACCGAAATCTTGAAAGGGAAATGAAATGAGAATTAGATAAAGAATAAAGAAAGAAACTATTTTAACGTCCACGAGGCTAAAGATAGCCTATGGGACAAATTGTTTCTTCATCTGCTTGATGTATTTGACCCTTTTCTATGAAGGTTCACAATAAATGTTCGCAGCTTCTCGACAAACCCCTTGCTAAATAGATTATCCCAAGAGCTAGATTCCAGCATATCTGCATAACTTTCCATGTTGTCTTTGAAGGTCTTACATTCTAAAATGAATTGCTTTTCTATTTCCACTTTTCCGGAAGAACAAAAAATGCATACTCTTTCCTCCCACACTTCTTTTGGTCTTTTCCAGTGCCTTATTTAACAACGGAGTTGATGAGAATTAGTCCTTAAATGAGCAATAAGAGTTTTGGCTCTCCAAGAGATATTTGCCTCTATGTATGCATTTGGTTGATGATTATGAGTGGGATTAAACACTTCAATATATTTCTTTTTTCTTCTTCCTAGCTCCTTATCCCAAGTACATGTGTAGAACTTATCCATAACCAAATATTTTATCTCTTTGTTGTTTATGGGACACGTGTTGAAGCAAATACCCCATTTACTAAACCATTTGTTATTTTGTTGCATCCATTTTTTTTTTACATAATTTGTCATTAAAGATACCCTTAGGCCATCTATTCTCTTCCATTTGCTCTCTTTTTTTTAATACCTTATGACTTGCACCATAAAAATTGCTTCAATAGGAACAACCCTTGTTCCACTTGACAATACAACATAAGGAACAACACTTTTAATCTTGAATTTTGATGCAGGAGCATTCAGATCAACATTATCATTGTATTCTAGTAGACATAGGGGTTCTTGTGTTTGAAGAAAGTTGGTTTCCTAAGTATTGAATTAATGTGATTATTTAATGTTTTGGGTGATTTTAATGAGAATAGGAATTAATTGAATATTGTGAGGCATAATTGTAAATGTTCTCGAATGTAGGAGAACATGAGAGATTTAGGACAGTTGAGTGATGAGGGGATTGAGAATTGATTGTAAATCTTAGATTAGGAGTCAGTTCATGATTTTGTGGATTAAAGAGAATCCTTAGGAATGAGGAAGGGATTTAGGAATTTTGTTGAGTAGTTTATGGGTCTACACCAGAAAATGGTTTTAGAATCCCTTTGTATAAATGTAAGCCTAAAAGGCATAATCAGAGGTTGGAGAGGCTGGATAGGTTAGATAGATAGCATATTGGAGTGTGTTTGTAAGCCTATGGGCAGATAATGAACAGGGGCCATTAAATTAGAAGATCAGGCCGAGGAGAGACCGAGAGTCTCATTATGTAATTGTTTGTTGATATATATATATATATATAATATATAATATATATGATATATAGAGAGAGAGAGAGAGAGAGAGAGAGAGATTTCAATTTCAATTTCAATTTGTATAAGTGTGCTATCTAATATTGAGTGATGAATGAATGAATTAACATATTTTGTGTAACAAAGAGTTGCAGGCGAAGTTCAGCAATTACACAGACAAATACATGAAGAGGAGGATCCTAATGGATTGTTGAATCCATTAGAAATATCAAAGCCAAAGCTCAGGAGGAAGTGCATGGTAGAGCAGCCGAAGGACCAAAACCTAAAGAAACCCCAAGAACCCCAGTAAACATTGAAGACACGCGAAAAAACAAAATAAAGAGGCAGACGAAAGGATGAATTATCGTTGAACAACAACCATTCAATCTAACAGATAAACAGACAGGATCCAGTCGCAGAGGAGATGGAGGAATATCGCATCGGTAGTTTTAAATAGTGAAAGCAGATTTTGGGCGACATCAAAACCATAAGCAGTATTGAAGGGTGAGCCCTCGATCCAATTAAATGTTCGACACATGGCAGCGAAAGGAGAGAGGAAACCACTTTATCGGGTGGTTAATCCTCGCACTTGTTGTCTACTCGAAATCTATGTCAACCGTCGGATCTGATGCAGGAAGATCGACTGTGGAGGATTGTCGTGTAAGTTTAGTAATTGGTTGAATCCACAATCATCGGATCAAGTTTATATCGACGGCCAAGATTTGATTAGAGGCATCGACGATCGGAAATTGGGGGAGGAGCAACGCAGCGGAAGGTTTGATATGGAAAGGCGGACCTGACGATAAATATAAATGAGGTCGTATAAATTTTGAGATCCGCTTATATGGTTTGGAGCAAAATTTTAGTGTATTTCCTTTGTATTCTATAAAGTGTTGTGCCCGAGTCTTATAATGCAAAAGCGTTATTTAAATGCGCCAATAGTCGCATATCGGAGTCGAAGAGATGATAGAGCATATATGTGGTGTGACCATGGTAAACTGCGATGAGCGATTACGATAAAGTCAATTCTTGGGGAATGTGCAAAGGCGAGTATAGGCGGAAAAGCTATTATTTATGTGTTATCTATTATAAAGGGTTTATAATGGATTAAAGTGTCGATAGAAGGGTTTTAATGGTTTTACAATTATAGCCCAAAGTTATAAAGTGGGGTTTGGATAGATATGTGCAGAATAAGGATTTAAAAAGGTTTATTAGGGGTGATCGAGTTTCGATGGAAAAGTTAACAAGGGTTTAGACTTTGGGTTAGTTTATTAATATGTTTCCACATGAGTTCTAATGAAAAGGGCCTTAACCATCACCACTAATGAAGTTTTGACTTGGTAGGTCATATTAATTCCTGGGAGAAAATGGTTGATGCATAGGTCTATATGAATATTGTGGGTAAAGTAGGGGTTATCCTGCATCATTTGGTATTAGAGCTGAACAAAGAAATTATGTGTGAAAGTTTCTTTGAAATAATTTAGAACAGAGATATTTGGAAAGATGTGTATGTAGGCAAGGGAGATCAGATTCTAATATGACAGTTAAGCGACCAGAGTAAAGCTGGGAGATTGGTAAGAGGAATACTAATCTTGATATTTCTGCATTTTGATAGAATGTTCAGATTTTGAGAAAAGTAGAGCAAATGATTTATGGCCAGTGAATCTGTATTAATTGGAATTGTGAAATGTTTGAAATTGGAATTGGAGAAGAACAACTAAGTTCTTAGAGGTAGGTGAGTAAGAATTAAGGAGAGATTGCAAGAACATAAAAAAAAAAAAACCACAGTGATGTTTTGGAGAATAGAGATTCATTCGAATCTAAATAGTCGATGGAGACTTCTTGTGAAATCATACAGGTATTGTTTTATTTAACTTTGATTTGGGATTTGTTGGATAAAGAAATAGATTTAAGATTGATAGTTGCAGCTAATGAAGTATCTCAGCAAAAGAAGATCAAGCCTTAAGAAGCAGTAATGAAGGAAACTGTTTAGGATTTCTGAGTGGGAAAAAAAACTCCGCAAAGGAGAAATTATTGTTGATGCCTAAGATTTGCGAAGATAAATCCAGAATATTGGAAAAAAGAATCAGAATTTAAATCTGATTGACAGTGGCTGAATATTGAGAATTTGTGGATTGGAAGTATGAATATCTACTGAAACAAATTTGTAGAAATGGTGAGATCTTGAAGGTAGGTTGGTGGGCTCCAGTATTGCAGCAATGATGTTGCAACTCCTAGGATTCCCTTCTTTACGTTTATCAACCCAGTTGTTCGTAACAAACTTGGAAGCGACGGTGCTATATGCACAAGTACTAGCTCTTGTCGCAGGCTACTACTTGATCAGTTGGCACAAGTCTGCTAGGAGCTTAAGCCAAATTCTATGAGCTCTTAGAAGAAGCTTTTAATTGTGATGGATAAAAGCTAACTCAAAAGAGGCTAGTCTACTTGCAGAAAGAAGCTAAAAGCTGAAAGGAAATGCAAACCCTAGCAAACCCTAGTTTTACCGACTAACCCTACTGGTGCAAGAAAAGGGATGAAAACGGTGGAATTGGGTGCCATTGACTCTTGGGAAGGTAAAATGCATGTGACTAAGCTACTTCTGAAGTGAAATCTAGAAAAAAAACTTTTTGTATATTTGAGTAGTTTTGCAAAATTATTATGCATGTGCTTCAACTATTTTTGATTGTGCAGAGGTTGATTCGCGAAAGGAAATGGAGTGGTTGTTTGTAAGAGGTTGGGAAAGTGAGAAGAGATCCTAAGGGGTCCCTAGCACCCTTCCAGAGAGTTTCATAGTGATCATATCTCGAAAAACTGCTCATGTGAACTTCTATAGGAAGTCTGCAGGGGTTCTACGGGATGTTCTATAGGAAACTCTATGGGAAGAGCCGAAAGAGGATTTTAGAGGGTTAATGGTGGAAAAATGGTGGGAAAGTGGAAATGGAGGATGGATAAGGATTTTAAGGGGTATAGGACCTAGTAAATGAAGCTAAGGAGTGATGAAGGTGGTTGGATTTGTTCAAGGATGGAGGGAGCAATGCTGCACGAGAATGTAGAAATTAGGGTAAATTGGAAAAGTGTGGAAAATGAAGGGAAGGAATCTTGGATTAGGGGTTGGAGCAGGTTGTATGATGGAGGAAGGATAGGCAGGGATGTACTACAGGTGCTTTGCACACTATTTTCCAAAACTGATCTAACAAAGGCTAGAAAAACCAAAGATCTATCTATTTTAACCTAATCTGACCTAAAAACCAAAAACATGGTGAACAGAAATTTATAGACAGGAGATCATGCAAGATAACTTTTGGAAACTAGGCAAGAACAAATCTAAACATGCAAGTACAACTGGTATCAACTTTTCCAACTAAAAATCTAACACTAGCAATTGCATTGAAAGGCAAAAACAGTGTTTTTGTGGCAACAAGTATGCCTTGGTCTCAGCTCATGTTCCTAAGGAGGGAGAGATGAGATCAGGGACTGCTTGATGGCCTTTTGTAGATATTTTTTGTTACCAAACTGTCAAATCAACTTGAAGCATGAAAATCTATCTTAATCATGAAAAACAACCTAAGTAACAAAGCAAGATCTTAACCTAAATAGCAGAAATTATTCTATGAATGCAAGAAAACACATAACAATACACAAAGGAGGTATTGGCACTTGGATTGGGCCCAACCCCAAGAGATACAACCTCCTAAGAAAACTCAGAGCTGGTGCAAAGTGAAATTTATCTCCATTACTCAAAAAATAATCATGTCACAAAACTGTTTACAGCAAGAGCTCAAAAATGAGATGAAATGCATAGCTACACCAAAGTGTGAAAAAAAATTATTCAATAGCTAACCTACTGACTAAAATCTAGCTAATAAAACTAAGGCCCTAAGCCTTCTTATTTATACAAATGGGGACCTCCAACAGTCCTCCTAAAATCAAGGAACTCGGCTTCCTGGAACTGAAGATAACAACAGTCCTACTTGACTTACTTGGCTACCCCTTGGCTTTGTGCTCTGAGTTTTTCATGGAGAATTCAAGGTAAGGGCTCATAAATGAAGGGGACACCCTCCTACAAATCCTCTCCCTTGTTCTTCCACGAATTTGGCTGCCAAGTGCTCATTAAACCTTTGATTTTGTCTCAAAATTGACCAAAAATCTGCATAAAGCACATATTAGACTTTTTGGCATAATGACTAACCCAATTCACTCTTTTAGCATAAATATAATAAAAAACATGCAATAAACTAATGAGAATGGTGGATTAAGTCGAATTAGGACGCTGAATGAGCCCATATAATTATCCATTTTTGGGGCTCATCATAGGTGAAGGTATGAAATTTGTCTAATGATTAGCAGATATTGAATGAATGAAATTTTAGAGCAGGGTTATAGTAGTTAAACTATAAGAGGGACTTTGTAAGTTCTTGAAATAAAAAAATTTGAATATACAACTGAAGGCTAGTGAAAAGGATAGTCCATTCAAAAGTGCAGGTGAATGGGAGGACAAGATCAGACATAGATCTTGAAGGTAAGATGATATGGTTTTATTTTAATTGGATTTGAAGATTGAAAAGTTGTAGTCTTTGCATTGATGCAAAATTATTGTTGCAACTCCCAAAAGCAATTCCACAGAGGATGTAGTAGAATTGCTAAGAGGTAAAGGAAGTTGGTAAGAGTTTCTAAGTGAAAGCAGAAATGTGGTAGAACCTTGAGGAATTCCAACAGAGATTGGATAAAAGAGGATAGTTGTGTTCTTGGAAAATACAGATGATTTTAAGCCTAGAAGGAGAAAAAACAAGTTCTCAAAGGAGGTTCTAGAGATAAAGAACCAATTGCTTTCCAAAAGACCAAGTACAGAGGAGAGCTTGGTGAGGTAGGTGGCAGCAAGGAAAACTTGTTGATGTAGAGGCTTTAGTGCAACTCATAATGAAGTGAGTGGGGAACTCATAGAGATGGAGAGGATGATGACTAGTGACAATCATAACAGAGGTTCTGAAAGAGATCATAGCAGAGGACAAAAGGAGAAGGATGCCTAGGAAAATGGCATGAGAATGAGTGATGAAGAATATGAGAGGGAGAAGGCTGAGGTAGCAATTCAGCTTGAAGTGTTAATGGAGATGTTGCAAGGAAATGAAGCGAACCAGAAATATGGTTATTTCATGAGAAAGAAAGTGAAATGGCATAGGCTACAAGAGAAGAGGAATGAGCAGGTGAATATGCAGTTAATAGAGGAGCTAAGGGAACTTGAACAAATTTTAGATGTCAAATTGGAGATAGAGAAACTCAAAAGAGTTGAACTACAGCAAAAGGGAGATGTTGAAGAAGATGTTGAAGTTTCAATATGTGAACCAGAACGTAGACCATTACTTTTTGAAAGTGATGAAGATCCAAAGGAGTTGGATCATATGAATGATTCAAAGCAACCAGAAGACTTGATGAATGAAGCATCAAATGAGACCAAAAGGTCTTGTATTTTTAAAATTAATGATATGTGTATGATTGTAGGTTTGGAAGAGGATAGATAATATTTTAAGCTGTCAAAAATGTGGAAGAAAACCTTCCAAAAGATGAAAGTTTTGAAGCAGAATATGGCAAGGTGTTAAAGTTGGCAACTAGGGCCAAACTTCATGTGGGTCACCTTATTCATGGATGATGATATTTTTATTAGATTCCTCTCATCGAGAGTGTAGGATTGATCTAAAGATCATTTGATTCCGATAAGTATTTATGGATATATGAATTTATTTTGATTATGGACTAATTGTCAAAGTCGGCCAACAACTTATGTAGGCTCAGAAGCCCAACAGTCACATATATTCAACCCCAATTTTTTGTATATAAATACAAGAAGTATTCTCCTCATTTGTACACTTCACTTCTCATCACATCTCTCTCTCTCCTATGCAAAAGAGAGTGTCTTCTCTCTCCTCCGCAGAAAAGACTCTTCTCTCACACGTGTGGAAGGAAGGATGCAGATTTTAGGGCTACAATTGTAGATCAGAACTTTGACCAGCATTGACTTGAATTCTCTCTCTCTCTGACTGCGCAGTAGGTGAAGCTGACTCTCCTTAGAAGGCCGCATCAAGGTGATCCGACCGTCGGTTTGACAAATATTGACTGCCCTAGTTTAGGGTTGATGTCGCTGATGCTGCCGATAGAAATCAGACTTTTGTACTATATCTCTCTGTTGAATTATTGAAGATAAAAGAAGATTTGATCAAAGGGTATCCCCATATTGGGGTTTGTCCCTAGCTAGCCGCCACATCTTGTGTCTCTTGTCTTGGCTTGTTTTATATTGATCGTTTAATGTTCTATATGCACTTTAATTAATGTACATGTGATTGCTAATCTATGGATAATAATAAGAAAGATAAGTAAACTGCTCTAAGCAAAGAACATACCATAAATTAACATGGTATCAGAGCTGAGGTGAAGACAAAGCCCAAGCAAGAGCAAGAGAAATCACCGAAGAGAAGATTGGCAAGGCTAACCTAAAAGAACTATGGGGTCCTCAACACTCTTCCCCGTCAAAGACAAGCTCTGCGAGAAGTATGACTATCACGAATGGAAGATGTCTCTTGATATGACTTTAGAAGATCAGGGAATGTTGGACCATGTGAGAGGCAATATTGTTAAGCCTCCATCAAATGCACCCGCTGCTGCCAGGAAGAAATGGAAATCCAGAGAATTCAAAGAAAAGAAGATCATCCGGGACTCTATCGACAAGTGCTTAGTGGCTTATGTTTCTGAGCTGAACACCTCCAAGGACATCTATGATAGACTGGTGAGTTTATTTAAAGTTAATGATGCAAATCAAGTTCTGTTTCTTAGAAATAAGCTTAAGGAAGTTAAGAAGGGAAAATATGAAAATATGCAAGCATATTTCTTAAGAATCATCGAGATCAAGAACAATCTCCTATCTATTGGAGAAATAATTCCTGATAGGGAAATGGCACTCACAACTCTTGGAGGACTACCATCTGAATGGTATGTATTCAAGACTACTCTCCTCAGCAATAATGTAATTCCTAGATTTGAGGAATTAATGGCAAGATGCATTCAAGAAGAAGCAAGGATGGAAGAATAGGAAATGCCCACACTTAAAGTTCATCCCACTGCCTTGTCTTCTCATGCTAAAAGAAGAAACAATAATGAGGCTAAATCTAAAGGAAAGGTTGGACCAAAGGGTGGAAGAAAAGGACGATGTTACCATTGCAATAAACCAGGTCACTATGCAAGGGAGTGTCCTGATAAAAGGAACTCGCACCGGGATGATGATCAAAATCCCTGTCAAGGAAATCAAAGAAATAGCAGGTCAAATGGCCGAGGTAAAAGGAGTGCTAGAATTCAAGGAAGAGGACAACCACTCAAGAAGGAAAGAAATTCTAGGTATGAATCTAACAATGTTGACAATAAGTAGGATGAATATTATCTACCAGCTACTCTATCTACCTTTGCTCCTCTGGACTCGTTTGGAAATTGGCTTATTGATAGTGGTGCCTCAAGGCACTTCACTGGTTACAAAGAAGTTCTCCATAATCTGATAAAGAAATAAACTAACCTGGAAATTGTCCTTGAAGACAATATGAAATATTTTGTGAAAGGTGTAGGCAATGTCTCTCTTAATTGAATCAAGGTAATACAATCCACCTACATGATGTATTATATGTACCTGATCTCAAAAAGAACCTGGTGTCCATTTCGGGAATGGAAGACAAAGGCTACAAGGTGGCTTTTAGTGATGGCAAGGTACGTGTATGGGAAAAAAATATTAAATATGGCTTCACTCTTTGGTTTTGAGTTGATTCATTATATCAGGTCGGAGGAAGTGTGTTAGGTGTCATGTCTTGTGACACATCTCTTTAGTCCAAACTATGGCATCGGAGGTTTTCTCACCTTCATTATAAATCTCTACCTGATGTAAGAAAAATCGTGATCGGGATGCCCGAGTTTAGAATAGAGCAAGAAGGTGTATGTCTCGGATGTGTCGAAGGAAAGCTAAAATGGGGACCATTCCCCTCAAGCCAAAGCAACACCTCCGATATATTGCAATTAGTTCACTCAAATATATCTATTATGATGCATGTGAACTCCTTGGGAGGATATTGATTTTACCTCACTTTTACAGATGACTATTCTCGCAAGACTTGGATATACTTATTGAAAAAGAAGGATGAAGTGTTCAACTAGCTTTGACACTTCAAAGTCTTGATCGAGAGTCAAATTGAAAAGAAGATCAAGATCTTAAGGACTGATAATGGGACTGAATATGAATCTAATGAGTTTCATGACTTTTCTAAAGAGGCTGGCATTAAGAGGGAGACTACTACATTGTACACTCCTAAATAGAATGGTCTGGTGGAAAGGAAGAACCGTACAATTTTGGAAGTTGTCTGTGCTATGCTCCATGATCAAAGACTTCCGAAGTTTCTATGGGCCAAAGCTGCAAACACTGTCGTATATGTACAAAACCAATGCCCCCATCAAGCATTGGGTTCCAAAACTCCTGAAGAAATGTTCACCGGTAAGAAACCTAACGTATCTCATTTTAGAATTTTTGGAAGCCCTGTATATTTTCATGTGCCGAAGGAGAAAAGGAACAAATTGGGTGCATTTGGAAAGAAAGGAATCTTCATGGGCTATAGTGAAAATACTAAGGGCTATAGAATCTATGTAGTAGGTCAAAGGGAAGTCATGATTAGTCATGATGTCACCCTTGATGAAGATATGGCTCTCAGCAAGGTGAACAATCTTCCTACTGTGAGGAGATCTTAAGAAGCTGACACTAGGGAACCGAAAGAAAAAGATGATGAAATAATTCCCGATGTGGAAGAACCCATGGATCCTATTAATCCTCCTCCACCTGAGCCTTCCTCTTCTAGAAATATGCCTCCATGGCTAAGGGGGAAACTTGATGATGTTGAAGGACACGTTGCACCCCGAGGAACCTTCTGAGAAAGTAAGAAACCAAACAGGTATCAGGGATACCTGACCATCATGAGCACGATCATTCAAAATTACCCTTCATCATTCTCAGATGTCGTCAAGAATCAAGTATGGAAGGATGCTATGACCAAAGAATATGAGTCTATTATGAAGAATGATGTCTGGGAAGTGATTCCCGGACTCCTGGACAAGACAATTGTCACTTCTAAATGGCTTTACAAGATAAAGCATGCAGCTAATGAAATTACGAAAAAGTAAAAGGCTCGTTTTGTCGCTCGTGGCTTCTCCCATGAGCAAGGTATAAACTATAATGAGATATTTGCACTTGTTGCCAGATATACCACCATCCGCTCGATCATATCCCTTGCGGCTTCACAAGGATGGAACTTACATTAGATGGATGTTAAGACCGTGTTCTTGCATGGTTCGATCAAAGAAGAGGTCTACATGGAGCAACTCGAAGGATTTGAGATTTATAATCGAAAATCTCATGTGTGCAGGTTGAAGAAGGCCCTCTATGGGCTGAAGCAAGCACCTCGAGCATGGTATGAGAGGATCAATAGCTACTTGATGAAGATTCACTAGGAGTGAAGCTGATCCTAACCTGTACTTTAAGGTTGAAGATGACAAACCTCTCATACTGGTGTTGTATGTTGACGACCTCTTTCTAATAGGTGCAGGCCCTCTCATTCACAAATGTAAGATGGCTTCTGAATTTGAAATGAAGGACCTAGGACTGATGCACTATTTCCTAGGACTTGAAGTTTGGCAGAAGCCAGGGGAAATTTTCCTATCTCAATAAAAATATGTTGTGAAGATATTGGAAATATTCAGTATGGTGGACTGCAAGCCTGTAACTACTCCGATGGAGCTTGACTTCAAAAAGTTAAGTGGTAGTGTTGTTGGACTTGTTCTATGAAATGCCACCGAGTATCGTCAAGTCATCAAAGCATTAATGTTTTTAGTGAACTCCCATCCAGACATATGCTTTGCAGTCAACATGTTGAGTCAACATATGGTTGAACCTCACCACATACATTGGATTGGTGCTAAGATTCTGTTGAGATATCTTTGTGGCACAATTACTTATGGGTTAAGATGCACTGCCAAAGATGTGAGACTACTTAGATATACTAATGTTGATTGAGCAGGCAGTGTGGTGGATCGCAAGAGCACTTGTAGGTACTATTTCTCCTTAGGATCTACTTCGATATCCTTGATGAGCAGGAAGTAGAAGTCGGTGGCTTTGAGCAGCGCTGAGGCAGAGTATATTTCCGCTAGCATAGCCTCCTGTGAGGCAATTTAGTTGTGAAATATCTTCAGTGAGCTATTTGGATTTACATTGGATACCACTGTGATTCTATGTGACAACCAGAGCAGGATTCTATCAGAAAATCCGGTATTTCGTGATCGCTCCAAGCGTATCGATATCAGGTACCACTATATTCGAGATATGGTGCAGCAAGGAGAAATAATGCTCCAACATATCGGTACAGATGAACAGGTCGCCGACATTCTGACAAAGCCCCTAAGAAAGGTCAAATTCCCGAGTTTTCGAGAACGACTTGATATCATTCAGAGACCCTCTAATGAGGGTCAAGTATGATGTACTGAGCTCTGGGAGCTCTAGGGGGGACATGGGGTACTTCTTGGAGTGATATATGACCATAGGGTGATTCACCATCCCCTGTTGGTGCACTTGGTATAGGGTAAAAGGTTCAACCTTCCCCTGTGACACCCCATGGCGACTATGGAACGGGATGATTAGTTCTATTGTGGACCTAAATGATGTGTTATCCATGGCGATTGTGGAACAAGATGATTCATTCTCCTGTAGGGTAGGATGATTAGTTCTTCATGGCATCCATTGGACATGATGATTCGCTCTCCTGTGGATAGGATGATTCGCTCTCCTGTGGACAGGATGATTCGCTCTCGTGTGGACAGGATGATTTTCTCTCCAATGGACAAGATGATTCACTCTCCCGTGGACAAGATGATTAGTTCTCCTGTCGAGGCATCCTACCCATGCAGTCTGGGACTCATGGGAAGTACCTCTCATCTGATCAATGAGCAGTGGAATGAGGATAGGGACCATAGTAGTACTGATGGACGCATTGTTGTATCTACCATACTCCCTATGCTAGGATGACCTTCATTGATCTAGGATCAATGAGACTAGTATGGGACCAGTGAGAGTGGTAAACACTCTAAAACTGACTTCGGATTAGTGGAGGATGGTATGATACATCCTCGATCATTTCTTCTTCTTCATAATTCGAGCAAAGTAGAGCAGAACTGAGCAGAGCGGAGCACAACAAGAGGTGTTAAGCCATACAGGACAATACATTTGATAGATGGACAACAATGACGGTTCGACAGATTGTAGATGAAGTTCTCCCTAGTTGAGAGGGAGTGTTAAAATTGGCAACTAGGCCAAACTTCATGTGGGTCACCTTATTCATGGATGATGATATTTTTATTAGATTCCTCTCATCGAGAGGTGTAGGATTGATCTAAATATCATTCGATTCCGATAAGTATTTATGTAGATATGAATTTATTTTGATTATGGACTAATTATCAAAGTTGGCCAGCAACTTATGTAGGCTCAGAAGCCCAACAGTCGCATCTATTTAACCCCAACATTTTTCATATAAATACGAGTATTCTCCTCATTTGCACACTTCACGTCTCATCACATCTCTCTCTCTCCTGTGTAGAAAAGAGTCTCTTCTCTCTCCTGCATAGAAAAGTCTCTTCTCTCACACATGTGGAAGGAAGGACGCAGATTTTAGGGCTTCAACTGCAGATCGTAACTTTGACCAGCGTTGACCAACATTCTCTCTCTCTCTGACTACACAGTAGATGAAGCTGACTCTCCTTAGAAGACCGCATTTTTTGGTGAAGGAATCAAGGTGATCCGACCGCCGAATTGACAGATATTGACTGCCCTAGTTTAGGGTTGATGTTGCTGATGTTGCTGATATAAATTAGAATTTTGTATTATTTCGCTTCGCTGAATCATTGAAGATAAAAGAAGATTTAATCAAAGGGTTTCCCCATATTGGGGTTTGTCCCTGGCCAGCCGTCACATCTTGTGTCTCTTGTCTTGGCTTGTTCTCTATTGATCGTTTAATGTTCTATTTGCACTTTACTTAATGTACATGTGATTGCTAATCTGTGGATAATAATAAGAAAGATAAGTAAAATGCTCTAAGCATAGAACATACCATAACTTAACACAAGGAGACTGGAAAAGAATCAGTTCGCTATAGCAGACAAGTGCTGAAAGACATCATTGAAACAGATGATGAGAAGGAGAGACTTGCTGAGTGTCAAGAATTCTTTGAGTTTGAATCAGCATACTAATATGCTAACAAAAGAAAAGAGATCAGAGCAACATACTGCAATGTTGCCAAAGGAAGAAGAGGTACATAGGCCTTATATTTTTTATTATGATGATTGTCTTATAATTGAAGATTTTGTTGCAGAAACTGGAACATATTTGGCACATGTGGATAGCCAAATGAAAGAAGAGGAATGACATCTACTGAAAGATGTTAAGAAAGATTTAGCAGAGGAAGAAGGACCATGTGATGATGGATCAATAACAAATGAAGAAATGGGAGATTGTGTAAAATTTCCAAAGATCACTCCATGTAAAATCATTGAGTTATATAGAGAGTTAGACTTTCAAAGGAGAAAGTTAGAAGAGCAGAGGATACATGTTTAGGATAAATTGTTGAAGAAGGATGACAAAGAAGTTGTCATAAATAATAATCAAGAAGAAGTTGACAAGTATAGAAAATAGAAGTAGGAAATTGTTCTAAAAGCCAATATAGAGCAGTTGGAAAGGTGCAAGATAACAATAAAGAAGAGGGTAAGGATGAAAAGGAGGTGACCATGATAAGTGAAGAAATAAAAAAAGGAGAGTTCATCAATCAAAAGATGAAAGAAATCAGCAAACTAAGGATATACTGGACAGAGAAATTGAACTGATAAGAAGGTTAATGATGAAAGTGTCTCGGAAGAAGACAACAACAAGGAAAGAGAGGAAACAACAAGAGGAAGACAACAACAGAATATGAAAGCAGGGCAAGTTGAGAATTGCAGCATAAGGTATGGAGACCTGGAGAACAACAAAAGACAACAACAGCAATAGAACAATTGACAAGCAAAGACAGATTACAAAATAAAGTCTGGGATCCAGGACGAATCAATTATCGAAACTTATGACCAGGAGGTCATAAATTTTCTTACTTGGGGAGTCTGATGCAGGAGCATTCATCACAACATTATCATTGTATTCTAGTAGACATAGAGGGTCTTGTATTTCAAGGAAGTTGGTTTCCTATGTATTGATTTATGTAATTATTTAATGTTTTGAGTGATTTTAATGAGAATAGGAATTAATTGAATATTGTGAGGAATAATTGTAAATGTTCTTGAATGTAGGAGAACATGAGAGATTTAGGATAGCTGAGTGATGAGAGGATTGAAAATTTATTGTAAATCTTAGTTTAGGAGTCAATTCATGATTTTGTGGATTAAAGAGAATCCTTAGTAATGAGGAAGGGATTTAGGAATTTTATTGAGGAGTTTATGGATCTAAACCAGAAATTGGTTTTAGAATCCATTTGTATAAATGTAAGCCTAAAAGGCATGATCATAGGTTGGAGAGGTTGGATAGGTTAGATATATAGCAGATTGGAGTGTGTTTGTAAGCCTACAGGCAAATAATGAATAGAGGCCATTAAATTATACGATCAGGCCGAGGAGAGACCGAGAGTCTCATGATGTAATTGTTTGTTGATATATATATGCATAGAGATTCAAATTCCAATTTGTATATGCATAGAGATTCAAATTCCAATTTGTATAAGTGTGTTATCTAAGATTGAGTGATGAATGAATGAATTAGCATATTCTGTGTAACAGAGAGTTGCAGGCGAAGTTCGGCGATTACACAAAGAAATACATGAAGAGGAGGATCCCAATGGACCATTGAATCCATAGAAATATCAAAGCCAAAGCTCAGGAGGAAGTGCGCGGTGGAACAACTAAAGGACCAGAACCCGAAGAAACCCCAAGAACCACGGTAAACATTAAAGACACGATGAAAAACCAAAATAAAGAGGCGGATGAAAGGATGAACTATTGTTGAACAACAATCGTTGGATCTAACAGATTAGCAGATAGGATCCAATCGCAGAGGAGACGGAGGAATATTGCATCGGCAGTTTTAAACAGTGAAAGCGGATTTCGGGCGGCATCAAAACCGTAAGCGGTACTGAAGGGTGAGTCCCCAATCCCATTAAACATTCGACACGTGACAGCAAGAGGAGAGAGGAAATCACTTTATCAGGTGGTTAATCCTCACGCTTGTTGTCTACCCGAAATCTATGTCAACCGTCGGATCTGATGAAGGAAGATCGACGGTGGAGGATTGTCGCGTAAGTTTATTAATCGGTTGAATCCACAACCATCGGATCAAGTTTAGATCAACAGTCAAAATTTTATCGGAGGCACCGACAATCGGAAATCAGGGGAGGAGCAGCGCAGCAGAAGGTTTGATATGGAAAGGCGAACTCGACGATAAATATAAATGTGGACGTATAAATTTTGAGATCCTCTAATATGGTTCGGAGCGGAATTTTAGTGTATTTCCTTTGTATTCTATAAATTGTTGTGCCCGAGTCTTTTAATGCAAAAGCATTATTTAAACATGCCGATAGTCACATATCGGAGTCGGAGGGATGATAAAGCGTATATGTGGTATGACCATGGTAAACTGCGATGAGCAATTGCGTTAAATTCAATTCTTGGGAAGTGTGCAAAGGCGAGGATTGGCGGAAAATGTATGATTTATGTGTTATCTATTATAAAGGGTTTATAATGGATTAAAGCGCCGATAGAAGGGCTTTAATGGTTTTGCAATTATAACCCAAAGTTATAAAGTGGGGTTTGGATATATATGTGCAAAATAAGGATTTACAAAGGTTTATTAGGGGTGATCGAGTTCTGATGGAAAAGTTAACAAGGGTTTAGACTTTGGGTTAGTCTATTAATATGTTTCCGCATGAGTTCTAATGAAAAGGGCCTTAACCATCACTACTAATGAAGTTTTGACCTAGTAGGTCATAGTAATTCCTCGAAGAAAATGGTTTATGCATAGTTCTATATGCATACTGTGGGTAAAGCAAGGATTACCCTGCGTCAAATTTGTTTGTAATCAAACACTTCTGAATTTTTTCAATTTGTCTCCACTGCATTTCAGATGTACTGTTGGCCCATAGTTCACAACCATAGAGAATCACTAGAAGTCGAAAAAGAGTTTGAGTGGTAAATTTCCAGTCCCATAACTCTATCTCTCTACACCTATTTTGAAAAGCATAAAATGATTTCCAACCCCCCAAAGTTCTTTCCTTTATACAACCATCCCAACTTAGATTTTTGTTGAAGTCAATTTTGAGGTATTTGTAATCCACAACTTCTTCCAAAATCTTTCCTTCAAAGTAGAACTTATGTTGGTCATGTTTTCCTTTTTTAGAGAAAACCACTACTTTCATTTTGTTGATATTGATTTCATCCCCACAATTCTACAAAAATGCTCAAGGGATAATAAGTGCTCTTGCAAACCAAGAGCCAATTTAGCAATCAGAATAAGGTCATCTGCATACAAAAGAAGCCTTATAACAAACTTACCAAAATAGATACCATCACCCCCTTGCGAATTTAACCACTCCTCAAGATTATTGATATATAAACCAAAAAGGGTTAGGAGACAGTGGGCAACCTTGCTTGACCCCGATATCACTTCTAAAACTTTAAGAAATTCCTGCTACAGTTCTAATTTTGACTTTCACCTCTTCATATAGCTTATGCACAACTGCCCTCAAATGTTTAGGAACCCTAAGTTCCTCCATTATGTGACAAAGCTTATCCCTAAGAACCGTGTCAAATGCTTTTTTGAAATCAACAAAGCAACAAAATACTTCTTCATTTTTATCCCAAACTTTTTCAATGATGTGCCTTACAGTTATACAATGATCAACTGTGGAATGTTTAGGTCTAAAACCTACTTGCCCTTAGCATGCTTATCTCTTTATTCTACCTACTTGCTAATTTTATTTTCTAGCATGCTTCCAAATAGCTTTGCAAACAAAGGGTTTATCATGATGATCCTATAATTGGAGGGATTATTGATGTCACTGCTCTTGAAAAGAGGTATTGCCAGACTAGTTGTCCAATCTGTGCGGAGCCCCTGTTGTATGATGTTGTTGAAAGTTTCTGTAATGTGAGGTGCAAGGATCTTTGAGCTCCACTTTAGATATTCTGCTTGAATTTCAACTAAGTCTTTTTCTTTTCCAACACCCAACTTCTTGATACACATCTCTACCTCTTGCACCATGAAGACTTCAGTATCAGTGTTGACCAAGGGGGATGAGTCAACCTTGGGATGCTTCTCATAGAGTTTTCTTGCATAGTCAAACCATTTAGAAGTTGTAATACTATTTCCAGTTCATATCTTTCTTAGTTTGAGCTCCTTCCAAAAAAATTTGGGATTATTTTTCCCAAGGAAGATTAGTTCTTCCCTCCTTGAAACCATGAAATCAACCTTTTTCTTGCTTAATAACTGCTTGTAAGCTTTGAGATTTATGTTATCCTTGATTGAGTCTTTCCACATTCTCCTTACCTTTTTCATTCCTCGTCAAACCAAGCATTAGTCGAAAAGAAATTTGTTTTAGACTTCTTAATTTTGCTCTTTTGCACTCCACAAGTGCGCATTGAATTAAATGAGTTAATTCATGACTATGAAGGCTGTGAATTGTGATTTTCTCCTTCTCGAAGAGCCTCTCTAGCATTATTTTGAAGGTATTACAATTTTCTGGAGTCAAAAGAATTTTTCCCTATTGGAGATTTTGTTGGACATGCTGAATTTTTTACTCTAATTGTTTTTTTCCAGTTCAAGAGAAACTTAAATAAATTGTCCCGTGATCTAATTTTAATCCCCAATCAAAACTTCCTCCATTTTCTCACACAAACCATGCGAGTAAATTACATAATCTACTACACTTGCTCCATTGTAAGTATTGCAAGTGAAATTATCGTACTTTGCCCATCTAGTCAAGGAGAATCTGATAAAGGTGGCGAGATCAAGTAATCTTGAAAAGAAATTAAGGGAGAATCCATCTTGTCCTTGAACCATTTGTATATTTTGGAAAATACATCCTTAAATCTGTAGCTTTTCTATATGTAAATTTATATTTAACATATAGTATTATGTATTAAAATTAATGATAGTTGCTTATAAAAATCACCTAAGGCTCAAACAAGATTGATATAAAGACGCCACGGCTTGGTTAAACCACTGAGATCGATAAGAATGTTGCATTGCAAAACATTAATAACATTAAAAATATTGTTACTTCTAAGTTCAAAGAAAAAATGTGGTGTGAGAAATATTTAGCAGTTAAAAGAAAATTAAGATATTATAAGGAGGTCATCAACCCCACCCTAGAAGATCAAAAGTATCTCTATGTTTTAACTAGCTAGAAGAAGAAAATTAATATAGCCAAGATTAGAAGGAACTCTCATGAACTCCATAGTGAAACAGGTCGTTGGGCAGTTCCTAAAACACCATGGATGGAAAGGATCTGCCATCTCTCTGAGAATATGAACATCGAGGATCAAAATCACTTCCTCTTAGAGTGCCCCACGTACAACCACATTAGATCTCAATTTCATAATATTTGTTGCAATACTGACCTTCTTAGCCTTTGACAATGTCAAAATTATAGTGAGCTCGGAGGCTTCTCTCCAAGCTTTTTGAGCATATGAATAAAATCTTAAATCAAACTAAATAATTCGTTTTTTTAGGTCCGATAAACCAAAGTTTGGTCTTAGTGGACGTTAACCACTATCATCATCATCATCATCATATAAAATTAATTATAGTTAATTATAATGAATTATATTTAATTATGATTATTATGATTAATCATAATTAATAATAATTAATGATGATTTTCCATCATTAATAATCAATTATGAAAATTTATGGTCAACTATGATTAAATTGGTCAAATCAGTTTTACCCATAGTTAATCTTAATATATCATAATCAATTATAAATTATGGTAAACAATCAAGGTCATGCATTATCAACTATATGTTGACCATGGTAAGCTCAAAAGCATATTTAGCCATAATCAACTTTCTTAGACTAATCCTACCCATCACAAAACTAAAATATCACAAAAATATTAATACAAATAATTGATATATACTAATAAACCCAATTAACATATCAAAAAATAGAAAGTACAGAATATATATATATATTATATATATTATAGTAATGATATCCATTGATCAACAATCATGTGACCATGGTAATCTCCGAAACCATATTTACCATAATGCAACTTTAGTAAACTAATCCTCCCATCTACACAAAACGGAAAAATCACAAAAATATTATACAAATAATGATATATATTAAATAAACCCAATTAATATATAAAAAAATAAAAAATAACCACTATTAATATATATATATTATATATAATATATATAATATTAATATATATAATTACTAGTTGAAGTATTATGTGAGAATAGGAACATCGAGGATGAAAATCACTTCCTCTTAGAGTGCCCCGCGTACAACCACATTAGATCTCAGTGTCACAACTTTTGTTACAACACTGACCTTCCTAGCCTTTTACAATGTCAAAATTATAGTGAGTTTGAGAGGCTTCTCTCCAAGCTTTTTGAGCATAGGAATAAAATATTAAATCAAAATAAATAATTTGTTTCTTTAGGTCAGATAGAGCAATGTTTGGTCTCGGTAGACGTTAACCACCATCATCATCATATATCGAAAAAAATATATATAAAATTATAAAAAATAAATGTGCAACCTCTCTACCATTCTCAAAACCATTCATATTATCGAATTTACCCAAGCATATAGTGCACTTTATAACTAGTGCATAGTAACCAAAGCAACACGTCCCTCCAGTGTTGTCCAATCAACAGCAGTTTCATCATCATCGCAGATCGAGAAAATGAAAGGAAAAAAGCAAAGCATGTGGGGGTGTTTCACAAATGTGACCATTCACAGAAAATATACATGGAACACAAAACAAATTAATATTAATTATAATTATAATTTATAGAAGAATTTTCCGAGAAAAAGCAAAGCCAGGTGGGGTGTTCAAGAAGTGTGACCAGTCACAGACAATATAGGTGGAACACGATACAAATGAATTATAATTATAATTTACATAAGAAATTCCCAAACTGCTGTGTTTTTCGAAAATAAATCCACCGACGTGAGTGTAAAGCAGGGCATCATGATTGTGTACTGACCCCATGGGCCCGATGCAAAGAGATACCTCACACGCGGTTTACGGGCCCTATACTTCTAGTAAAGAAAAAGAAAGGGCGGCGGGAATTATAGACAGAGGAGGCAGAGGGGAACGAGGGCGTATCAGCGACCATAAACGAGGGTTTTGTTGAATGTCTATATATTTATCTCTGCAAATCCGCTTAAGTTTTCAGTGTAGTTCATTCACAAATTTTCTTCGATCTCTTAAATAGACTTCTTATTAGCAATTTGCGTGCATAGCATCTGTAATCTTTCGTTCAGCTCCATCTATATATATTTCAATCTTCTTTTGGCAATGGCTGCATCATCCTCCACCTCTGCTAATCCCAACAACAACAACTATTACCATGTCTTTCTAAATCACCGTCGTCCTGATGTGAAGAAAACCTTCGCCAGTTATCTCTACCGTCGGCTTATTTCACATGGACTGAGGGTCTTTCTGGATCAGCAGGAGCTGCAACAGGGAAACAGTTTAACAGATCAAATAGTGGGTGCTATTAGAAATGCCTCCGTCCATGTGGCGATATTTTCCCCTGGATATGCAGAGTCGAGGTGGTGTCTCGATGAACTGCTCCTCATGTTGGAATCCGGGGCAACCATTATTCCCGTGTTCTACCATGTAAAACCTGCAGAACTTCGGTGGACAAGGGGCAAAGATGGAAAGTACGCTCAAGACATACAGAAACTGGAAAAGAAGAAGACATATGACCCTGAAACTCGTAAAAGGAAGTTGCGATATGATCCGGCCACAATTGAAAAATGGAGAAGTGCACTTTCTAGTGTTGCAGACATAAGCGGCTTCGATCTCCAGGAAGCATGTAACGGGTAAGATCTTAGAAGCCAACCTCTTCCCTGGGTATTGTATTACTTTATGTTGTATAAACGTACATAGAAGTTTGTTTCTTACTAGTTCTATTTATTTTTCCTTTATATTGTTGAAATGTAATTTCAACTGCGCTCCAACAGTGAGCAAATTCAGCAATCAGCAACCTCAGCGATCAGCTCATATCGCATCGGCATATCGCATCGGCGGAATAGAAGTGGAGCCATATAAAGTTGTTTTTACCATTTGCGATGAGCCGGACCCGATGAAGGAAATAATCTCTTTTTGATAAATTATCGGGTCCATATTATTTTCGCTATCGGCGAAAACCAAGTGAGCAGCCTTTTTTTCCATGCGATAAGCTCTCACCCGATATTGTGGACCCGACTGTTGTTCAACATTTTGGTTCATAATTTTTCGGGTCCGCAAGTGGCTCGTTTTATATATATTTTTATGCATATATTAAAATATATATATCGGTGGTATCGGACATGTGGTGATCGGGATTTCGCAATCGGCAGAAACAATGGGTACACATATGTGTGCCATGCGATAAAGCTTGGACCCGATATAGTTCCAAAAGCATATTTTATAATGGGTGAAGTAAAAGCCTGGAAAGGATTTTTGACGTGAAGTGTAAGTCTTCCTACCGCAGTTTATCTCAGTAAGACAGTAAATGCTATTTACTGTGGTTGGTAAGTTTTTGGTGAAATTTTAATTCTTCCTGAGCGGGAGTATGGGCATAGGAAAAATATCAGTGAAATCATTTAATTTTCACTGTCTTCTTTTTACGGAAGCATGGGATGTAAGTCCTCCCTCTGGTAAGTCATATATTAATGTAATCTTTTTTTTGGTAAAGTAATTGTAATGAGAGGGGAATTGTAATGAGAGGTGAGTATAGCACAGCAGTGTGCAAGAGCAATGTTCTGGACATGTAATTGGAAGTCACGCAGCACCGTGAGTAAAAATATACATATGAAATTTCTGCACAGTAGTGCGTGGTAATTTTGGTGAATCCCTCTGTGAGAGAGGAAGTTTATAGTATGTAAATGCATTCCATTTTAATATAAATCCTTGGTGTGTAAACTTTGCTCTGTGTTCATTTTTTTTATATATGCTTCTGTTGTGTTAAAAAGACTCTGTGGTAAAACAGAGCATTGTCTCTGTGTATGAATATATGGTTGTTTTTGGGATTTTCCCAGAAAAATTCCCCAACAGTGGTATCAGAGCAGGTTCAGGCTCTTTGAAGACATTCAAAGAAGCTGTAGGAAGGATTTTGTTGCAGCAACTTCTCCAGCAAAGTGAAGTCTCAGCAAAAGAATCCAGGTATCTCTCAGACAAGTTTTTTTTAAGTTACTGCTGAAAGAACAGTCAGCATTTTGAATACACAGTCAAGGATTTAAAGGCATAGCTGAGAATGCAAGGTATGGCTAGCACAAGCACTAGCATGGGTTTGTTTAACCCTCAATTCCCACAGTTTAATGGGACAAACTATGACTATTGGGCAATAACTATGAAAGCCCTGTTTTCCTGTCAAGATTTATGGGAACTTGTTGAAGATGGTTATGATGAACCAGCAAATGAGACTGAGTTTAACAGATTAACTCAGGGAGAGAAAGACCTATTGAAGAGCAATAGGAAGAAGGATGTAAAAGCCATTGTATTATTGTATCAAGCATTAGAAAAGAGTGTGTTT